>JAHWFP010060408.1:91360-101682 GCA_023313725.1 Lithobius niger | reverse complement strand
TGGGAGCCGGTCTTTATTAAGGACAAAAAGTCAATTGAGAATGTTCAAAGGAAAATTACTAAGCATGTTACAGGTATGACGCATGAAAGTTACATGATGAGGATGGAAATTCTTAAATTGCCTTCTCTCACTTGGCGCCGTCAATGAGGGTGTTTACTTCTTGTGTTTAAGATTATTAGAGGCATAGATATCAACCTTCATAACTCCCTCTTTGAATTGTACGTTCCCTTTTTCACCTAGAGGTTCTGCGTTTAACTTGAAAATACCATACTCTAGGTTAAATACTAAAAAAAAATCATTCGCTAAGACTCGTTGTAATGTGGAACTGACTTCCTGATTATGTTCTTCCGCACCTTCGGTTAACACATTCAAAAACAGATTGGATGACCGTATCTTAGATGATCTGAAATATTATTTTGACTAACTTGTGCTTTTGTATATTTTACACTTTTTTGATTAACTTGTGCCTTTGTATATATTACACTTTCTTGTTGTTCTTCTTTTTTTTTTATACTCTGACCAAATTGTTATTGCCTGATTGTTTTTACATTGAAAATATTTTTGTATGTTTGCCTAATTCCTCTCTAGGAAACCGGCAACTCAACGTTGTTATAAAATTAAATTAAATAAACCAAACTGAGTAAAGTGCGGTTCTATTTTTCTAATTTTAAAAACGTCAGAGAAACAAAAAATTATAGTCTGCAACGATGATGTAAAATCCATGCCACGAAACGTTTTGGTCGGTTTCAGTATTGTCGAAGAGCGTGCTTTAGACGATATTAATAATAAGGACAAGGGACCTCGAAATATTGTTCCACAGACTCCTAATTTTTTTTTTTTTAATTTAAATTTTTTTAGTTACTAGCAATGCATGTCTACAGCCACAGAAAGGCAATAGATAGTCGAGCCGGAACCAGAGCCGGTTGGGTTTTAATCGATAAAAAAAAAGTTTTAAAAGGACAAATTCCAGTTGAACTGAAAGCTGCAATTAGATTTTTCGTGGCAAAAATACGGCCGTACCACAAGATATCAAATTATGTATCTTTAGTTTAGGCAGGGACATTGCATCCCTTAAAAAACCCTAACACACTAAACTGCCGCTTTATGCCCAAGTAAATACAAGTGGAAAAATACATTATTTACACGACTGGTCGACCGGAAGTATAGCGCTGCATGAAAGCCGATTTTTAGCGCACACAAAGTTGATCTTTAAAAAAGATTGGTTGCAGATAAAAATATTCTGTTTGGGCAGAAACGTGGGTTTTAATACAGGCTTCGATTTACTAAAAGTATTAGTCGATTCTGTCCAGTAGAAAAAGAATGGCGTTAAAAAGAGTGCCCGGATTTTCAAGTTTAGGCCTAATCGACCAGCGCTGTTTTGCGTGATTGTGGCAGTTTTGACAAGTTTTTCTAAGTTTTGTAGACAATGACTGAAGACGAAATTTGAAAGTCTGTTTGCACACGATTGAAGAGAGAGTTCAGGACTATTAAGTCGTGAAAACAGAAATTGTTTGTGTCCATTTTCGGTGGAGATATTCCTGCTTGACTGATGATACTTTTCAGCGCTGTTTAGCGCTATGAAAAAACAAGATGCACTAACACTGCATTAGTAATTCGACGTGTCGTATGGTAGAATAAAAAATATCTGTAATTGACGTATGTAGTTGGAACGGCAGACATACCAACAGGACACTATTAAAAAATCTAAATGCATGGTGTACTGAAGAATATCTACTATATTGCACATTATATTAAAAAAGAATTGTCTCGTAACGTTTTGTAATTTCAAGGGTTCACTGCAGACTTGTTAAATTCAAACTTCTTTACTTCTTCCTTAGACATAACGCAATTTACAAAAATAAACATTTAACAATCCGCACATGAATCGAGAAATTGTCCAACAAGACAGTTCGTGCATAGAGTTCTGTCCTTGTTGCGTTCTTGTTGGGAAAGACCTCCCTTCGCGCCAAACCATCTTCAATATAAGGGCCAGTTCTCGCTACAAAATATGGAAACACTTTCCGTAAAAGGAACGGACGTGTCTCTCACATGGAACAATAACCAAAAACCCGGCATTCCAAAGTTGGCCAATGTTTCTTTTCATCGTTCGAGTCGAACACCATAATTAGCTCCAATTATAGTCATTAGGTAATTACGGTCAAGTCAGCAAGCAAGAGATGGCAACTTTACAGTTTGCTACTACGATACGGCAAATGAGCCAGAATCTTATGTGCGACCAGATAAGTTTTCATCGGACGCTGATATTGGTTTTCTTAAAAAAAAAACTGAAAGCTTCGTTGTTTTACAGTTTCCCGTTCCCTTTGTTCTTGTTCATCAGACTTTTGTTCATCAGACTTTTACAGTTTTTAAATCTTCGAACACCATATTCATAAATTCATCGCGTAATTTGGTGGGGTGGGGGGAAGTAGGAGAAATCATATTGCGCTGAGGGTACGTGAGGTTGACTACTTTAAATTTATTTACACTTTTTAGGTGCATTAACAAAAGTTAAAATATTCACACGAAAATTATGACAAAGTCCACATTGAATATAACACTGCAATTTCCTGTGGCCAATTTTTGTTAGGCTACTCAATACAAAGTACTTGTTTTACTAGCGTTTTATAATTATCTTTATTATTATTATTTGTAATTTTAAATCTGTGGTTAAAGCTAATGCCGAACCAATAAAACTTACGTTTGTCTTCCTGTTACGGATTTTAAAAAAATCTGAAAGTCAGAGACCATTAGAAATATCCCGCCCTTCCCTCCTTCTTGCCAGTCCGCCACTGTGAAAACAGGACATCATTCGCTTTGCTCACTCGTTCAATAGGAAACAACACCTCAAATACGCATAATAAACTACTGTAATATATCGCACCCGAAAAGCAGCGAGGATGGCGCAGTAATTAACAGCAAAAGTCTTATACGTGCATCGCATTCATTGTACCGTCCAGATTCACCGCAAAGGTAAGTGATGACTCCCTTTGTGTTGTTCTGCGCCATAAGATAGGAGCCATCTCGACGTACACGATAGCCTCTAACCGACTGCAATGTTGAAGAGCTGACGTGCTGAAATGCGCAGTTACACGCCGCAATTTTTCGTATGATCGGCGTTGAGTGCACACCTTTGCGCTGAGGAAGCGTTGACGTCAGCCACTGATCGTGTACTATTTGACGACGGTTTTTCGCTCAGAGACCTTTTTAGAGGTTAGCGAACTAAAACCGCCCTAACTAAATTAACTAGAGCAGAATACCTTGTGTACTGGCACACTGGAAGTCATCCACCTGCATACTTGAATTTTGTTGGATCAGAATTGAACAAATGTGTCTGGTTTTTGAGGAGATGTCGCTGACGTAAATCGGCTACCCCCGTTTTTTGGCCACAACCGCATTAATTCGACGTGTGACACGTCGAATTAAAAAGGTAGAATCCCTGAGTTTTTTATATTTGGTTTCTGGTCTGCTAACCAATCGAATTTGGAGGGTCCTCCTTTACATAAATTAACTAATGAGTTTATAAATTAGTTTTTTTTTATATATTACTATATTACCCGTAACTAACACTGAATAATTTAGGTTTGAAAAGTATTCTTGCTTACTTTTCAAACTGCGAAAGATTTAGCTGACGTTCCCGATTTAACGTAGAATTATGTTAAAATCACGGTCGCGATGGGCTAAGAGAAAAGGGCTAGTAGCAGCTCGACTTTCATGGAGTTAATTGTTATCAAACTTCAGATGATGAAAACTTGGTGGGAAAGGTTAACAAATCATCTTCTGTACAAATTTAGTTGACCTTTCGGCTACAACCCTAGCAACAGTTTGCCCTCCAGGGGCGAATTATATCATCCGGAAATCTCCGGATTTGCCCCTTCTGTGAAGAGGCTGATGGGCCCCTAGCCTCCAAACTCGGTGTGTTTTTTTAATACGGTATGAAGAAAAAAATCACTATTCCGAATCTGTCACTTACCAGGTAACAGGAACAAAAAAAAAAAAAAACGCAATTACTAAATTTACTTTGTTCTCGCAAATTACGATACTGTGTGCAATGTTTTTAACTGTAATTCTTTCTCATTTTTGGGTCCTAATACACTGCTCCCGGAGTTGGGGAACGAAACGCAGCTCGCGGTTTGAGTTTCGCAAGATAGCAGCAGCCAGCTCCTCCAAATTCGTGCATGGCCATAATCGCTCCCACACACCATCATGACGCATTCATTCATTTTTTACAATTAAGAAGAAATACGCAGCAAATTCAGCAAATCAGTACACCAGTAAGAAGCGAACCTCCAGTGTTATTTATTGCGTTGTTCGATACTATATGTTTCATACGAGTGTTGCTGTGCACTCGGGTAACTTGTTGAAGAGCTTAAATTAATTACGACTAGGCTCCGATACTTGTTAGGGCAGTATACGTATAGACTAGGAAACAGGCTTTGGGCCTATTGTAGGCGGAGCGAAGAAAAATTTATTTTAAACTTGTATTTCCTCTCATTATAATGGCTTTGCAATGTTTGCTAATGGTCCTTAAAAAGCTCGGGGCAATATTCATTCGGCTACAGTTGAGCTGAAGCTTTTTGCTGGTGTTTTTTACATTTTACCTAGGCTACGTTTCACATTAATTTTAAGATACTTTCGTTTGCACCCATATTTAGTATCCGTTTCGTTATTTGCAGCCTCTTTGCGCCGCCGCCGCCGTTTTAAAATACAACGTTAGCCGCCGTGTTTAAGCTGGCAAAGAACGTGCCACCGTCAAAATGCTTACATTGTTTATATTTATTGCAGAGTATCTTTCCTAGATTTAAAATATAAACAATAAAGCATTGAACTGCAAGCTAAACAATCACCAGTAACGATAGTACTTCACAACAATCAAAAGATTCAAAACATTCGCTGCTCTCTACGCTGCCTTCTACGACAATGTTGAAGCGCACACCTCTGGCACGTACTGCAACGCCAAACGCTAATTTTTTTTTTAATTGGAATTATTACAATTGTTGATCAGCCGGTGTTAGCTTGGCTGTGAAGATAGAATTTAAATAATTCTAAATCCCAATTTTAAGCCTAATTGTTAGTCCCGTTTTAGTTTCGTAAGCGACAACAGTAGAGAAATTAGGCCTATTGGGTTCGATGTTAGGCCTATTTGTTCTGGCAACACGGGATGGAGAGTGTAGTTTCCATAGCAATCTAGGAATCTTGAAATTACAATACGAAGCCAAATTATTGTTCTGTGTTGTGATATAAATACTGAGATTTCCTCCTGCAGCGGCGATTTGATGTTTCAAATTTGAGATTCCCGTTGATAGCGTCAACGCCACTTTGGTTACCATGTTGGCTGAATTCCTACAAGCATTCTTTTTTACATGAAACGAATGTGAGTCATTAATGAATCTTTCTGGTTTTTTTCACATGTGCTTGTCTGCCTCTAGTGGTTAAAGTGTTATGATCAAATGTTATTATTTCGTTAAGTTGTGTCAAAAAAGATTGTTAGCTGTAAGGAAGCTACGATGATTTATTTTGGCTTTTTTTTTAAAGTTCACTTGATTACCAATAGCACAGTGTATGCTTCGTCGGAATTCCTTAACCATTCACGATTCCAAATTTACAATGGTGAGTGTTAGAAATAAATTCGAAAATTTGTTATTTCTCCCGTAATAATTGTTCGATTTACGTCAAATTTTGGCTCAGCAATACTGTTTGGGGTATCAAGCGTTGTACCAAATTTCATTCCAATCCGATCTTTCGTTTAGGCTCCACCCAGACTAAAAATGTGCAACCAACAGACCAACGGACCAACCAACCAACATTTTGCAATTTGGTGTCCGTTATAGGCTACGCTTCGCTCGCTCGCTCCGCCAATTAGAAATATTTATGCAGATGGCAAGTGACACCGTAATTTTATTAGAAAACAAAAACGAACTCGTTTGATGTTGAAGGTAAGGTTTAACTGATCCGAAGTCAAAACAGCAAAGGAACACAAATAAACTTTTCTGTGAGGTTTCATATACCGCTTTCATCGAATTAAGTTTATTCAATCCAATTTTTGCGCGCACTGACTTACAAACGTTGATTTTCGTTCACTTCGCTCACTCAATCAGCGCATCCCGTGATGCAAGTCAGTGGATGCACCGTTTTAAAAATTGGCACGTCGATGCATTTTCCAGCATCGTTGTCTGAAAAAGATTGTGCTGGCTAATAATGTTGTGTGCTGGTCGTGTTAAAATCTTTAGCCTGGCGGCTTTGACATTTTTGTTTTCTGGGAGACGCAGAAAGCAAATCGCCCGGACGAACAATGCCTAATTATTGTTTTGTTTTCACTTGGACAGGCCTTATTGTTGCCGGCCACTCTGAAAGATAGCAATGATAAACCTCGTGCTCCGCAGTAATTGTTGGTGTGCAAGTTACAACAATTCAGCTCAGCTCTGAAAGCCTGCATTTACGAAATAAGTAAGCCATTCCATCGTGTTTAGCCAACTCGAAATTAAGAACGTGGCTTAGTTTGATTCGAAACAATATGCCTTTAGCTGAAACACGAATTCTTTCATTTTACCCATCAACAATCAACGGTTTAAACGAAATTGTTAGGCACCGTAGCAAAGACATACCACGTACACGAAGAATGAAAAGCGATCACAGTGATTGTTTGCTTATACTTATTTCAACGACCTTATTATGTAGATTACCCGCTTTCCGAATACTGAGATTAACAATGTGGAGGCCCGCAGGGCCGAGCCATTGTAGAGCTCAGTACTCGGAAAGCGGGAAATAACCTATTTTTTAAAAGCGCATTCACTGTCATTGTTATTGCAACATCGTCCTTGTCTGCGGCCTTGCAGTGCTGGAAACACCGGTTCTCGTCAGATCCCCGAAGTTAAGCAGCATTGGGCTGGATTGATACTTGGGTGGGTGACTGCCTGGGAATCTGGCTGTTGCAGACATAGGGCCTTAGGTCTTCGGGCAGATGACCAGGAGTGGTTAACGCTCGTTAAACCCTTTGAAACCCTTTGTCCTTGTTCGCAGAAGGGGAAAATCGGCACTATAGGATCCGTTTTTTGTGCAAATATTGTTGCATAAGCACAGCCGCATTGTCAAGCTTTCTGAGCAAAGAACGTCAGCACGATTTGTTCTTTTTTGTAGTTCGTCGATCTCAGCTAAGAGCCAAATTTTAGGCGAATCGTGCACTTTTGGAAAAAAGCATGACAGTTTCAGAATATCTTTACTGTGGCATATGGAACATTTTTGGATATGGTGTCTACATGCATGACTTCCGGTTTGCTCTCACTACGTCATCAAAGATGGCCGCCACAGATTCACTATAGAGTTTGATATCAACAGCTGTATCTCGATAATCAGCAGACCAATTTCGATTTTCTATGGCTTGTTGAAAAGATAATTTTGTAAGCCACAAATAAGGTCCTATGACATATTAACAGAGCTTCGACAGGTTAGGGGGTATAGCTAAAAAATGTAAATTTTAAGTGATTTCAATAGGTATTATCACATTTGAATTAAAATAACAGCCAAACTAACTAAGCCCTATCGTACGAATTTTTCCAAATTTTGTTTCCTTTCCAACAATTCCTAACAATTTTAAACAGATGGTACCGCTGCCGAATCATTACAAGATGAATTATTACTGCACATCATTCAATATAGTATACTGGCTAGGGGATTAATTGTTCACTGTCTGTGAAATCATAAAATTTGGTATGGATGCACATGAAGGGTAGCTGGAAAAAATAGTTATGGTAACAGTTATGCGGGGGGCCCCCCCGAGGGAGAAAGAGGTGATTTAC
This sequence comes from Lithobius niger, assembly GCA_023313725.1. Classification (NCBI taxonomy): domain Eukaryota; kingdom Metazoa; phylum Arthropoda; class Chilopoda; order Lithobiomorpha; family Lithobiidae; genus Lithobius; species Lithobius niger. The sequence continues at coordinate 93,889 of JAHWFP010060408.1, read as the reverse complement.
CCCCCCCCCCCCAAAAAAAACTATTTTTTGGCTGTAAGTACTTAACCTCAACAAATCAAAAGCATAACGTGAAGCAAAAACGTTCAGCACACAATTCTTGACGGGAAAGGAGATATACATCTTTTACAGAAAATTAACCCTTGAACCCCAAAATCGTATTAAAGCATATCACCCTTAATTTCCACGAATTCTCCTTTTTTTCAATTGGTTGTTGTAGTGATTTTCGTGTTCAAAAAACTCTTGCGAACCCTCTAATACCTCGAAATGGACATGCTTAGGATTATCTGAAAGATGGGGATCTGTTGTTTCCACCAATCTTAACCGAAATTGTTTAACTTATATAGGGACAGTCCTACGCCCTTTTAAAGGTGAAGAGATAACAGCATAGCGGTGAAAACGGACGTTGATTTTTAAACTCAAAATGCTCTTACGAGCCCTCTAATAGCCCAAAATGGACATGTTTAGGATATTCTGAAAGATGGGGATCTATTCTTTCCACCAATCTTAACCGAAATTGTTTAGCTTAGATAGTGACCGTCCTACGCCCATTTAAAGGTGCAGCAGTAATTGGTGTAAATGGCTTATTTCAATTTCAAAGTGCCATTGTAATGCTCATATTTGTATTTGTATTTCAGCCAAGAAACTTCGGTTAGGATTAATGAAATAATGTATCCCAACCTTTCAGAAAATCCTAAGCATGTCTTTTTCGGACTATTACGGGGCTCACAAGAGCATTTCAAATTCGAAAATCACCGTACGATTTCACCGCTGCGCCATTACCTCTTCACCTTTAAATGGGTGTAAGACAGTCCCTGTCTAATTTAAATAATTTCGGTTAGCATTGATGGAAAGAATAGATCCCACCTTTCAGAAAATCCTAAGCATGTCTATTTCGGGCTATTACAGGGCTCGTAAGAGCATTTCAATTCGAAAATTAACATGCGATTTTGCCGCTACGCCATTATCTCTTCACCTTTACAAGGGTGTAGGGCAGTCCCTGTCTAATTTAAACCATTTCGGTTAGGATTGATATTCCTAAGCATGTGCATTTCGGGCTAGTCATCATGTTCTGGTATGGGTTTTGACTATCAGCGACAACCTGGTATGACATCCTGATCAACAAACAGTTGAGTTTTTGAAATTCTTGTTCATTCCATTGTTGTATTATTTTAAAAGAGGATGCACAGTTTTCCAGTTAGGCTTCATACATTTCGATGTCAACGTGATGTTTAAAATAAAATACAGATAATGTTTAAGGAAAAGAAAATATACAGCTTAAGGTTCAAGTAGTCATATTTCGTGTTTTTTCAACATTTCACGCAATATCGCGTTCCAGAAGCTGTACCGCTTAACCTGTGCGAGTTGTGTTATTGTGTCATAGGACATTTTTGGTTAGTTATAATTTTATCTTTCCAACGAGCTATACAATATTAAATTCGGTTAATTGGTTACAGAGATACACATTTTTTCGGTTAAATCATGTGGCGGCCATCTTTGATGACGTCATGACACTAAACCGGAAGTGCCTTCAATGGGCACCATATCCAAAAATGTTGTTCTTGATCTATTAAATAAGTTCTCAAAATTTCATGCCTTTTTCCGGAAGTGCACGATTGTTGCCCTTGGCCGCTAGACTATACACCATCTTGTGTGTTTAAGACCAAATTCATAGCTCCACAAACTCCGATGGAGCACGGTGCACCAACCTGTGGCAACATTTCATGCTAATCGAATTGCGTTCGAAACTGCAACTACGTCTAACTCTAGCCAAGAGAGTTGTTAAATAATTTTTTTTTAAACTTAATGTTTATTTGAAGGATAGCATAGGTCAATAATTTATACACGCAATAAATGTTGCTCAAAGCTGTAAAAACACCGCTGCTTTTAATAAACGTTTTCATAGTTGCGTGAGCACGAAATGTCCGGTGTGAATGCCGTATTATATCACAGCAGCCAGAGGCAGCCTGGTGGGTGTAGAGGCCAGTCAGGTTATTGGGAACCAGGAGCAACTTTTTGGGAGACGTTTCGCCCCGAAAGTTTCGTAACATCAGTCGAGTAGCTTGGTACGGGAGAGGGAGGGGGAGGGGGGGGGGGGATAATGCACACTGCACAGCCCCCCCCCCCCCCCCGCAAGGGGGGCGAGGGGTGGAATGGTGGTTGCGGATGTGCTCCTGCTTGTGAAGTATGGTTTCGTTTTAAATTGTGCTTACGGGTTGTATGCAGATGTTAACGACTGGTTTTAGGGACCTGGTCCCCTAGCCTTTGAGCGAAATGTTAACCAACGGCCTTTTTTTTCTTGAATGACTCAAGGCAGTGGCACCGTAGCCACAGCTAGGAAAATGTTTCGCAGGAGGCCGAACAAAGCCTGAGGGTCTGGGGTGTGCTGTTATCTCCCCAGTGGGGTCCGGTAAGCTGATGCATTTTACGGTACCTCACTGCCGTATCCGGCTTCTAGACAGTACTTTTTCACATATTCTGGAGGAATTTATTTAGCATTATGATACATTTTGGGGTTTCGGGGGGGGGGGG
>JAHWFP010060408.1:60356-82881 GCA_023313725.1 Lithobius niger | reverse complement strand
CATCATAATGATTGGAGGTTCTTCAGTCTGGTTCTGGAGACTGCTATACAACTAATACAACTAATACAACTACTACAACTACTACAACTACTACAAAATAACGGATCATTAGGCCATGCAAAGTTAATTGTTTGGTTTACAGGCGCGTGCGGCTCAAATTGTTTACCTGCATCTTGGTTCACCCGCTAAATATCATAGTTTCGCCAAATTTTGACATGTGGTCAGTTAAATCCACCCAAAACTAAAACTGATATAAGAGAAGCCACCAAGTTTCCAAAAAGGGTCGGCCTTTGAAAGTAGAGATACCATTCAACCAGGGAAATGCCGCCATGGTTAATCCTATATATCATAGTTTCGCCAAATTTTGACATGTGGTCAGTTAAATCCACCCAAAACCAAAACTGACACAAGAGAAGCCACCAAGTTTCCAAAAAGGGTCGGCCTTTGAAAGTAGAGATATCATTCAACCAGGGAAAGGCCGCCAAGGTTCATCCTATTAGCCAAGTCAATCGACTTACAGTCCAACCAACGGAACAATTGCGTTTCCAGCGTTGGTGTATTTTAAAATGGGAAATATTGAATTTAATTGGAAATATTAATTTAGTTGCAAATTTTAATTTGTGGTACATTTGTTAGTTTTCGTATCGTAGTTCCTGCATCATTGCATCTTTACAAAAGGGCTGACATATCGGTAGATAATGTTAAGATGTTAGGTTATTCCTACACTTTTGAACAATGAATGTTAAGTTATTATCATACTTTTAACAATGAAATGTTACGTTATTCTCCTACTTGCACTCCACTTACAACAATCAATCTTCGCAACACATCTTGTATCCTGCATCTAGGTAAAAATAACCCAAAAAACACTTACTATTGGGGTACAAACTCTACAAACTCTACAACTGATCTAGGCATCATTATTAACAGTCAACTCAATTTTTCTAGCAACATAAATTCGGTAATTTCAAAAGCAAATTCCATTTCATTCCTGATTGATCGTACAATTGTTTCGCGTCGACATGATGTTTATTTCAAACTTTACTTAGCACTTATTTGTCCTATTATTGAATACGCTATTGATTTTTGGTGCCCCTTTTTACAAAAAAGACTTGGTAGCGCTCGAAAATGTCCAACGTCCATTTTCAAAACGTGTCGCAAACCTCAGAAATTTTTCATTATGAGCAAAGACTAAACCTTCTTAAAGTCCCGTCCGTTTGGTGGCGATATGTTCGCGGAGGGGTCATCACCTTATTTAAAATTCTTAAATTAAAATTTGGGGCCCATCCCTGTTTCAACATTTTCAGTTACAAACCTACGAAGCTACTCGTAGCCATACACTCAAATTAAAAATTCAGTACCATAAACACGAACGGGCCAGACACACTTTCTTTTCCCGCCTACTACCTATCTGGAACGGATTGCCTGAATTTGTGGTTTCGGCCCAATCTGTGAACAATTTCAAGAAGAAATTAGATGTTCATATACAAACCGTTTCGCCTGAACTGATAATCTTTTATCTTACATAGGTTATTTTGGTACCGTTTACTGATGTTTATTTATTTACAGAATGTGAAAATCTGTTTATCATAGCCTAAGCCTGTAACTGTATTTATTAATTTAGCTCTCCTGGGTTATTTATTTTCGTTCGCCGTATTTTTCGACCTCGAAACCAAAACAATGATCCTTTTGTTTTTGCATGTTCAAATGTTACACATTTATTTATAACCTATATATATATACGTTCCTTGGGGTGATAACTCTGAAACCTACTATCAATAAGTAAGACAAACAACTCGTGGGTCCTTTAATCAACGTTTTATTCACATAAGCTCAACCAGGCCTTTAACCCCCCCCCCCCCCCAAATATATATATAAATATGTATTTATATCACATATGTATTTTTTTTGGGGGGGGGGGGGTTATCATCTTTCAAATTATTTATCTTTGTTCAGTATTCTTATTAAAAAAAAAAAGAACCAGCTACAAATCATGTAATGCCCACTAGGGCGCCTTGACTATTCAATAAAATTAACCCTTTGCGCGCCGGACCCGTGAATTTAACGGGAGGGCAAGCCAACCGTTGCGCGCCGGACCCGTAGAATTTACGGGAGCCACTTTATCGAGCTGTGCGTCAGTCCGCGTGGTGCATTGATCGCTCCTGGAGCATTCATTCACTAAAGGCATGTGTCTGCTACAATTTCCCGCCAATTTTGCCCACGTGACTAGTTTCTAGCCAATAATATTTAATTTTTTCCTGAGCTATGTCGTGTTTGTTCGCTGCCCCCATGAGTTTCGGAAAAAAAAAAGATGGCGGCCATTGCATCGCGTAGCGGCTCTCCCGATTCGGACTTTGATTTACATCGTGCGCCAGTTTAGACTGAGGTAAATTAGCAAATTATGGACGTCTTTGAGAGATATAACTGTACAGATAACTGTGATAACGTTTTTTTTATTGAAAATTGATCGATAATTGGTAAAGCGAATCGAAATACGATGCGTCCGATGGATCGGAGCACGACGCGAGAAGAATGGCCGCTGCCGACCAAGGAGGCCCGGCCCGCCGCTGCCGACCACGGAACCCTGCCCCGCCGCTGCCGACCATTGAGCCCCGGCCCGCGGCAGCCATCCTGCTTGTCTCACGTCGTCGCTTGATCGGTTGCCTTCTATTTCAATCCATTACGTCGCCATTTCCGCAAATTCAGGATTGGATTAGAAGTATGAACATTGAGAAATGATTTTTCTGCGTTGGAGTTTTATTTTATTTATTTTAACAATATGGATTTCGGAGATTTACACGATGTAACTAGTCCGATTCGGGAATAGGCTTATCCTACGCTTTGCTGAAGTGCTTCGTCACTCGACCACTGGAATAACTGGAATTAAAATGTCTTTTTTTTCCCCAGCCCTAATAAAGCAGAAACAACTACCTCTTAAGATTTTCATTAAGAATATCTTGCCAAATGGATATAAATAATTACGGCTGTGTGATTACGTGCCCGTTTCTACAAAATAGGCCCAAACTTTGTTGGAAGCTGCCACTCCTGATAGCGATTAATGCACTACTGACATACGTGACAATTTTATTTAATTAAAAAAAAGTTTCACACATTTTTGCTTAATTTTTGGTGTGAAAAAGGATAACAGATAGATCACTACCTTTATGCAAAAATGGAGTACTCTTTCAGCATATAAAGTTGGTCAAAATTGCTCTTAAAAAGTCTACTATGTTACGTTTTATTGATTTATAATAAATTTGCCATTTTTTCCCGCAAAAATATGCCTTATAATTTTTTTGTGCGAATATTCGCTGTAAGGCCTAAGTATTACGAACAGTTTAAAAAAAAAATTAAGCTTCAACTACGTTTTTTAAGGGAGTTACATGAATTTTAATGCTGACGTGCAATCATTTCTTGCGCTGCAAATATTGCGCGGCCTAAATTTTGTAGAGTAGAAGGAAGCTGCCAAGCAGGGCAGCCGCCCCTGAGAGAGATTAATGCAATACTGACAGGCGTGACAATTTTATTTAATTAAAAAAAAAGTATCACATGTATTTGCTTCATTTTTGGTGTGAAGAAAGATAACAGATATATCATTACGTTTATGCAAAAAAAAAGTACTCTTTCAGCATATAAAGTTGGTCAAAATTGCTCTCAAAGCCAGTACTATGTTAGATTTTTTTTATTTTAATACATTTGCCATTTTTTCCCCCCCTAAATATGCCTTGTAATTTTTTTGTGTGAATATTCGGGTTAAGGCCTAAGTATTACGAGCTGTTTAAAAAAAAAATGAAGCCTCTACAACGTTTTTAAGGGGAGTTACATGAATTTTAATGAAGACGTGCAATCATTTCTTGCGCTGCGAAAAACTGGTTGGTTTGGGGTAGCAAGTGCTCTTTTTCTGGCTGGCGTCAGAAGGGTTAAGTTAACAACTGAAGTTGGATTCATAATTTGTAGCAATCAACCATGGGTATATTCTTGTCAGTGCCAGCCCTATTAAAGGCCTGGTTGAGCTTATGTGAATAAAACGTTGATTAAAGGACCCACGAGTTGTCTGTCTTATAGATATTAGGTTTAGAGTTATCACCCCAAGGATAACTTTGTTACAGCAGCTCAGAGGATCTGCTTTACCATCATGACAACATATGAAACTTCAGGAGTACATCGACATCCGGGAGGCTACCAAAGCCCACGAACAAGAGCCTTCATAGCATCCTGTGTCCCCATTCACAAGATTATGTTGGCTCACACACGGTGGCACAAGGCAACCTTCTCATGTAGGGAGTTGGGAGACACCAACAGTCTACCATCCCAGGGCCCTCGTGATGGTAGGAGCTAGTACACAGTAGGTATACCATCGGCAAGTAGGATACTAAAGTCAGTAAGTCTGGAGTGGCGTACGTTGGGCGAGTTTGGTGCTACCACAGCTTAGGAAATGAAAACAACTTTTAAACAAAAAAATTGGATTTTACTTATCCCAAAATACACACCTTTTAACAATTCTTGGCAAATTTTCGAGAGTCGATTTGCTGTTTATGGATAAACCTAGCCGACTATCATCTTCAGGCACGTAATAAAAACTCCAAACACTACCACCTTTTTACAGTCCATTAGATTCGAAACTGGCGTTAACTTGGCCTCCGATATTTACAAATATACACAGGTAGGTGCGCGACGCTCATGCACTGCCTCCGTTATTTTGAAGTCCATTTTTCCACTTTTTTCTTAGACGGTCTCTGAAACCAGCATCCAAAAGTAATTGGATTGAAGGGTTAGACGGTCGCTGGATATTCATCAGCACAGCCTTCTCTCGGACGTGGTGTTGCATAGCCAGGGATTCGAGGCCTCTCAGGTGTGAGTCTCTGCTCGAGTTTGAAATGAGCAACGTTTCAGTTCCTTCCCAATGGATGCGGTGTGAGGTGTCCAGCAGGTGTACTGTGATGCCGTTTGTATCTTTCTGGTTCCTGGTATCACTCATATATTGTTTTAATCGTGCCCTTATGCCCTTACGTGTCTAACCAATATAGACGGCATCGCAGTCAGCACACGGTACACGATCCACTCCTTCTCTTGTGTTCACTATTTTTCAGGGTTCAGACAATATTTTAATTTATAATTTCCCTGACATTTCCAGGTTTTCCAGGTGCACCCAATGGCAATTTCAAGGTGTTTACAAGATGTTTAGTTAGGAAAACAGGCTCTAGCTAATGTTTATTACTATCTGTAAAATACTAACCTCTAGTATGTGCTAAAATCGTTTTCGATTTGCTTTTCTACCCGAAATTTTTAAACCCCCACGTTTAAAACCTTTCTAACACCTGCAATGCAATGAGGTTAGCCTACTTGCCACTAGGATCGCAACAATTGTTGCCTATAACAATGCAGCACCAGCCTGCAATCCTCACTTTTCGTTTTCGGGTACAGACAGGAAGGTTGTGTGTGTCTGTGCCGTGCTTTTCGTAACAAACTCTGGCGATTCGCCTTTTTGTGCCCGAAGTTCGGTAAAAATGGATGCTCGGAAATTAAAGAAAATGTTGGACTCTAGTGAATTTCCCGTGTGTACCTGCTTGAAGACCCCGGGGGATATTCATCCTGCCTGCAGGAAATGCAGATTGTGTAATTTTAAGGAATCACGTTGTGGCTTGTGCGATCTTTTGGATCTGGAGTTAGTAAAGAAAATTTTGCGCACCTGGCATAAATCGGACCAGCGCCGGCTTCAGTTGGCCAAACGTGCAGCCCTCGATTCTTCCAAGTCGGACAAAAAGACCCCCCTTGAGTCAAGGTTGGAGAAAATGAGTGCTGATTTAGAAATGCCTGTTGTTTTTATGTCTGACGAAATAATTGCAGCTCACTCCGGTGTTCCACAGGATGGAACAGAAGTTAGGCCTAACGTACCAGTTGTTGGGAGTGTTTCCTCGTCGCCGACAGTTTCTTCTATTCTGGGAAAATCCCCACTGTCAGCAGGGAACTTGGAACGGATTGTGAAAGCTGTTCGTGATGCTGGAAAGGTGGATTTTAATGTAAAAATGGATTTGTTGCGAGGTGAACTTCTGGAAGAAAACGGACGCGCAAATGCTGAGGGTTTTGCAAAACTTCAGGCGCAGATGGCAGAGTTCTTCGCATTGGGAGCAGCGGCTCGCCCAGCGCCGATCGCTCATCGCTCTACGGCCGCGGTGGTGACGCCATCTAGCGGCGCGGGAATAACTTTTCGCCGGTCGCTCATCGCTCTACGGCGGCGGTGGTGTCGCCATCTAGCGGCGCGGGAAGGAACTTTTCGTCGATCGCCCATCGCTCTGCGACTACGGTGGCGCCATCTACCGGCGCGGGACACAACTTTTCAAATGTTGCGGGAAGAGGCCGTTCAAGTGGGACGAAGTTAGCGCGGCCTGGCTTGGAGGCAATTGAGGCTGTCGGCACGGGGTTTGTGGCTACACAGCAGCCGGTCGAAAGACCGAGGTTGTCTGTGAGGGGTGGTGTTGCAAGTGAAAATGCAGTGTTGAGATGCAACCCGGATCTGGATGGAAACCCCAAAAAATCTCGAAGCAAGGAAGCAAAACGAAATTTAGCCACTGATAAACCTTCACAGGTGAAGGAAAAAAACCCTCGTTCGGGGTATGGTGATCGCCATAAAACCCCGGATGGTGACGAGGCAGTTCCTCGTCGTCAGCATGTGACTGGCGATTTGCCTAAGGGTCAGACAGAGGTGCACAAGCATGGGAGCAAGAAGCATCGGAGCTCGTCGCATCGCTCCACGCCGTCTTCTGCGTCTGGCCAGACCACGGGTGAATCTTTTTCGGTGCATCACTTGACGCCGCCTCGCTCGTCGCTTATCACTCGTCGCCCTGCAATCCGTCATGCTCTTCACGAAAGGAGGATTCACAGGTTCCATGTAAGATTCGTAAGGTGGTGTTTGGTCGTGGGGAGGACGACTCTGACGATGGGGATTCGCAGAACCACAGAGAAAAGGACATTTTTGAAGAAGGGCCGGATTTTGGCCCCTGGGAAGATTTTTCTGCGGCTGTGTACAGAAATTTGAGAGATTCCGGCTACTGTCGTCAATTCGTTCCCCCTGAAATAGACCCGGAAGACCCTCCCGACGAGCCGTTAGTCAATGCAGGCGGCCCACGATTTGTGCCCATTCACATTCCGCAATCCAAGGTAGCCTTCCGTCAGCTTCTGAATGCCGAGGTCCAGACCCGGAAGTCGTGTAAGCGAGTGCCCTCGAGAAAAGACCCTCCGCCGCATGATCCCAAGCTGCGTAGTATGTATTTCAAGTCAGTTGGGCGGGGTGCGCCAAATAAGAAGAGATACGAAACTTTTGAGGCAGCGGAGTTCGTGAAGGTGGCCCAGCCGTTGGAAGCGAATTAGGTGCTGAGGATGCCTGTCTCCGTATCGATTCCGGCGTCTTTTTATGAAGAGGACGAAGCGCTCTTGCGTCATGCAATTCGTGCCAATTCTCATGCTGAGATTGCGTTGTCGGCTTCGCGGTGGCGGTAAAGAAGTTGGTGGCCTCCCGGCCTGAACTAGCTGAGGATCCGGCTGTTAAGGATTTTTGTGTTCTCTCGAAACGTGGTTTTGCCTTTCAAAAAGACGGATTCTCTTGGGCACACAGGCTGCTTTTAAACATGGTTTTTCGCCGGAGGGATGCAGTTTTGCAGTCGGCGGTGGACACTCCGGCTGACGTGGTGACGCAACTCTGCTTGCTGCCAATCCACATATCGGACGACTTGTTTGATGGGAAGTTACTGTCGTTGGCTCCAAATCTCCATGAAAAGTCAAAGCCACTGCCAGCTCAGAAGTCGAGTTTTTGGAAGAATAGGAAGTGGACTTGTTTGCCCGCTGCCGTTCCGTCCGTTTCGCAGGACAAGAAACAGGCTCGGCCGAAACAAGGGGACAGTATGGCCCAAACAGTTCAGTCCCAGGACAAGAAGAATCGCCCAAGGTCGCCCTTTCCTGTGCCGGCCCCTTCACAGGGCAGGGGCAAGCCTCGTGGATTTCCCACGCGTGGACGAAGTAGCGGCAGGGGACGCTTCCAAAGAGGACGTTACTGACGTGTTCCCCCCTCACCTTCCTAAGCTTCACCGGCAGGTGGGGGAAGGATTCAGCGTCATGCTGCAAATTGGAGACGCCTTACCGACGACGTGTTCACTCGCTCCGTTGTAGAGAAAGGCTATTCATCGCCATTTGTCACAAAGCCAGCGACGACGTCAGAACCGCCCCTCTGGATCGTCAGGCGGCCCTTCGATCGGAAGTTGCTGGCAGAAGTGAATGTTCTTTTGGAGAAGGGTGCGATAGAAAAAGTGCCGCCGGGAACGAAAGGATTTTGGAGCCCTGCTCGTGTAATCGACAAGAAGGGTGGCGGAAACAGGTTAATCTTCAATCTGCGCGAGCTGAATCAACACCTGGAAAAGGCTCACTTCAAGATGGAGACGATCCAAACGGTCAGGGAGGCGTTGCAGCCGGGCGACTACACGGTAGCAATCGATCTCGAGGAGGCCTACATGCATGTGCCCCTTCATCCGGCGATTCAACATTTCTTCCGCCTTTTTGTGGGAGGTCAGTCGTACCAGTATCGTGTTCTCCCATTCCGCATCGCAACGGGGCCCCACGTCTTCACGGCAGTGTTGCACCCGGTGTTGGGGTACCTACATCGGTTGGGCATTCGTGCGCATGCCTACATCGACGACTGGCTGGTTCGTCACCGCTCGTGCGACATTCTGGGTCGTCAGACTGCCAGGTGCCTTCGGGTGTTCAAGGCGTTGGGTCTTGGTGTAAAGATGGAGAAGTCCAGGTTGACCCCCAGTCAGCAATTTGTGTTCCTCGGGGGTTACTTCGACACGGTTCGCTTCACTATTTGTCCTTCGCTGGAAAGGGTCGAAAAGCTGGGAACCAGGACTAGGAGACCGACATTCTTGCAGTGGATTTAGCATCGGTGATAGGCCTGATGGACTTGTGCCAAGCTCGTCCCGTTGGGGGAGTGGAAGGTACGTCCGATGCACTGGTTCCGGAATGTGGAGTGGCAACCCCGTCAGTCTTGGATGGATGTTGTGTCTCTGGAAAACCTTCCTCTGAACACGGTCAGGTGGTGGGGGAATGCGGAAAACTTGTTGTTGGGAGTCCCGATTCAAGACCCGCCTGCAGATGGACTTCTGTTCACGGACGCGTCCTCTACAGGCTGGGGAGCACACTTCGGTTCTCGTCGGGTAGCAGGTGTGTGGTCTGTCGAGGAGAGCCGTTGTCACATCAATGTTCTGGAGATGAGGGCGATTCGCAATGCGGTTCTGGAATGGAAGGAGGAACTGACGGGGAAGACGATAGTGGTCATGTCGGACAACACCACGGCCGTGGCTCACATCAGGAAAGGCGGGGGGACTCGCTCTTCATCTATGATGGAGGAAACGTCAGCGCTGCTTCGGCTTTGCGAGTCCCTGCCGTTGTCCTTACAACCTCGTCACATCGCGGGGAAACTGAATGTGCTGGCAGACGAGCTGTCGCGCGGGACAGCTCCGACGACGGAGTGGAGACTGGACCCTCATCTTTGCCAGGCCCTGTTTCAAATGTGGGGAAAACCTTGGGTGGACCTCTTCGCCACTCGCTTCAACACTCAGCTTCCATCCTTCGTTTCGCCGTTCCCGGATTCGACAGCGTGGGCGACGGACGCCTTCTCCCTGGATTGGACAGGACTGTCGGCGTACCTGTTTCCTCCGTTTTCGCTGCTGCAAACGTGTCTGAACAAGATCCGCAGATCTCCGGGAGAGTTCACCTTGATTGCACCACTGTGGCCGGCAGCATCGTGGTACCCGGATCTGGTGGAGTTGGCGAAAGAGGGTCCGGTGCTGCTGCCCCTGTCAGACACCATCCTGACTAGGCCTGCAACGGCTCAACAGTCCATCCATCACCTTCGATTCTACATCTTCACGGGTGGAGACTCTACCCCGGATCCTTCGGCTGAGAGGTTTTTCGCCGGAAGTAATTGAGAGGATGTTAGGCTGCCTGAGGTCATCATCAAGGAAGAACTATGAGGCAAGGTGGAAGGTGTGGTTCTACTGGTGCAGAGCGAGGAATGTGGATCCTACCTGTCCATCAGCTGCGGATTTGTCTTCGTTTTTGAAGGAACGGTTCCCGCAGGGGTTGACTCCGAGTGCAATCAAGGGCTACAGGTCGGCGATCAACTCCGTGGTATCCTGTGTGGGAGACAGGCAGCTAGTGACAGTGAGGATGTTGCTCGTTTGATCAGGGGCTTCGGCAATGCAAGACCGAGAGTGAAACAGCTGTTCCCGAAATGGAATTTGCCCCTGGTTCTGGCGAGTTTGGAACAGGCACCCTATGAGCCTCTATGTTCTGCATCTCTCTTACTTCTTTCCCAGAAGACGCTGTTTCTCGTGGCTCTTGCAACGGCGGCTCGGCAGAGTGAGCTAGCGGCGTTAACAAGGGATAAGGATAACATTCGGTTTGCTCGAGATTGGTCATCCGTGGTAATTGCTTTTCCGCCCGAGTTCCGTGCAAAGAATCAACGGACAGATGCTCCCACCAAGCCGTTAGAAATAAAGGCGCTGAAGTCGCTGGTGGATCCAGAGGGGACGGAATGGACACAGTGCCCGGTCCGGGCCCTTCGCTATTTTCTGGAGAGGACTGACCGCCCAGGAGGATTAAGGCCAGCCAGGACTCCGTTGTTCATGCAGTGGGACCAGAAAACTGGTGGTGTCCTTCCCCAACCGTTGTCATCCGCGAAGGTGGGAAGATGGATTTTCTAAGTCATCAGGCGGGCATATGAACAGGGTCCGGATCATCAGGATCTGCCTAGTAAGGTGCGCGCCCATGAACTGAGGGCACTGGCAGCGTCTTGGGCCTTCGCGTCTGGGACGCCTTTGGACGATGTCGTGGCAGCATGTTCATGGACCAACAAGAACACGTTCATTTCCCACTATCTGCGCGATGTTGGTTCTCGAGTGGTCAGCGGTCTGCGACGGCCCCACGTGGCGGCAGGTAGTGTCGTTATGATGTGAGGTGACGGAAGTGTGCACACTGGTGAAACGGCGACAAGACGCAAGGCAGTGTCTTCAATGTCGCCATGCCCACTGGAACTTTCCCTAAATGGGGGAGAGAAGGTGGGGTGAGTTGAAGTGGAGTTTTGTGCTACGTCACGTAGGAGTGCTACGATTGACGCTGGAAGGGTGCTCCACGAAGAGACATTGCATTCTGGGGAGATCCCAACCAAACACAAGGCAGTGTTCCAAGGTTGGGCCATGACAACTTTATCCGAGTGGAATAAAGGCGAAGAATGCATCTTGTGCACAGCGGTGAGTACACAGAGGAAAGGTGGACTACGTCATTGCCGCCAAGCAGGCTGGAGCAGTGATGTGGACAGTCCAGTACCAGAGGTCGACCCGATGGACAGTTAAGAAGGTGGGTGCATGCCTTGGTTGACATGATATGATGTATGTCTGTGTGCTGTAAAGTTAGGTTTGAGTGCAATGCAACTAGGTTACAGGGTTCGTGCTGTCCCGCCGTCCTATAGGACAAATTCAGCACATACTAGAGGTTAGTATTTTAGATAGTAATAAACGACAATTTTAACTAGATTAAAATTAGTTTTTACTATCCTAAAATACTTACCTCTAGTAGGACCCGCCCAGCCTCCCCGCTTCACAGAACCCTGTTGATTGAGAAAGGGGTGTATAGAAAACGAAAAGTGAGGATTGCAGGCTGGTGCTGCATTGTTATAGGCAACAATTGTTGCGATCCTAGTGGCAAGTAGACTAACCTCATTGCATTGCAGGTGTTAGAAAGGTTTTAAACGTGGGGGTTTAAAAATTTCGGGTAGAAAAGCAAATCGAAAACGATTTTAGCACATACTAGAAGTAAGTATTTTAGGATAGTAAAAACTAATTTTAATCTAGTTAAAATTGTCGTTTTTATTAATATTTGTACCAAAATATTCCAACACCCCCAGAAAATAAGTGTTAGAGTAATCCAGATGGGACTAAATGTATTTTCATCACAGATATTGGCACTAGTTTAAGTTTTGGTGTTTGAAGTTATGTCTAAAATGCTTGAACATATTAAAGCACAAATTAATATATTTGCTACTAGGCCAGGATTTTGTTTCTGCTCTGCTAATTCAATGGAACTTACAAATCCGACACAAAGGCATTTTTGAAATTTCCCTGTCAATTCCCTGAAAAACTTATTGTCTTCCCTGACATTTGCCTGTGATTTTGGGTCTATTTTAATTTTCCCTGAGATTTCCAGGTTCTCCAGGTTTTGTCTGAACCCTGTTTTTTGCAGTCTTTCCTCATATTTCTTCTTTCTACCACCTTCCTCTTTATGCAATGCTTTCGGCAGGAGCAACTCTTTGACACCTTCTCCTTTTTCCCTATAGGAGTCAAAGCCGTTATCTCTTGAGTATTTTTTGGATCTTGTCTGTTACTCCTTGAAGGTAGGTAAGACCTACCTTAGGTCTATGTATAGCCTCTCCTTCCGTATCATCTCTATCTTGTCTCTTTTCTGCAATGCCTGCTGCATCAACCTGTTGAGGCACTTTGGGGGTAGCCCAGGAGGATGTACCTGCCTTTCGCTTCTTGAAGGAAAGGACGTGCCAATTCTTTCGAACTAGAATGTCTTAAAATCCTGGTGAACTCGCCTGCTGCAATGGCCTTCAACTGTCTCACCGGGTGACCCGAATCAAAAGGGATACCTCTGCCAGAGGACAGGGGCTTTCTGTAAGGACGGTATGTGACAGATCCTCCATATTCTCGGGTAAGTTCCACGTCCAAAAAAAGAAGTATTCTATCCTTCTCTACCGCAGAGGTAAATTTGATGTCTTCCTTCCAGCAGTTCAACACCCGCATCACATTCTCGACCTGGTCTTTTTTCATGGATGATACCACATCGTCTACGTATCTTCTCCACAACCGAATCTCTGGGAAAGGCATCCAGGTGTTGTAGGACAATCTCCGCAAGATTAGGCGAGCTCGAGTACCCCATCGCGGTACCCTTTATTTGCCAGAAGGTCGTTCCCTTAAACTCAACATAAATAAAGGAAAGTAGCACTTTAACCAAGGCACGATTTTTCAAAAAATCTTCTTGGGGATCTTAAATTTCTTAGCCGAAAATTCCAACATCTCAAGGATCAACCTATGGGACAAACTGGGGAACAGTTGCTGTACATCTAGGGACACCAAAATGTCATCCTCGTCAAGTCTCAGTTCCTAAACCCTTTCCTTCACATATACGCTTTTCTACGCTTCGCCATGATTCACAAACGTACGCATTTTTACGAGTCTCGTGTATACTGCATTTCAAATTACTGACACATAATTATTAAGCATTTTGTAAGTCATGGTATTGAAGCTGCCTGGATATTTTAAAATTAAAAATAAAAACTTGCAAACAGTTGAAAAGTTGCAGTATAATTTTATACTGTGATGCACAATTGTGTTAAAATTGGCAACTTTCACGAGGAAATGGGATTGAAAGTTCTCGTAAATGTCCGTGAAGTAAAGGGTTAACTTCCTCTATTAATTCTTCAGTGTAACGCAACCGGCAAGGAGACAACCCATACTTCTTGAGGAGTTCGTTCAGGAACCAATCCAACAGTTGGCACAATCCCCCCTTCGCGGAAGTAATGAGGCGCAGGGGTTTGCCTTCTTTATGTAGCTTAATCTGAGAGAAGATGTGAGGTAAACGTTGGGGTCCTCTAGGCATCACCTCCTCTTTTTCATCATCGGTCAAGTGGCCTTCCTTCCAAAGTCTCTCAGGCTGTAAACACAATCGATCAAAGGTCGATTACCCAAATTTGCTTCGGTATTTTCATACATTCCAGAGGAACATAGGTCAGCAAGTATTCCTATCGTCGTGTTGTTGGCTATCCATGTTAGGTTAGACCACTATTAGGTTAAACTTATCTGCCTTACAGATAGTCGGGTCTTGATGATTCCTCAATCTCCTAATTGCTTCAATTTGCTGCCTCGTCAGGTTAGCTTTTGATGGTGGTGGACTACTGTCACCTGCTGGAGTTTTAATCTAACACTGGGGCTCCAGGTATATCCATCTAGCAACAGCTGCACCTCCGTTATGAGATTGGCTCGCTGATTGTCACTTGGGTAACGTCCAACAGGCACAAATCTCCAGTCAATATTCAAAACACCTCGTCTCTTCACGGTCCAATTCCACACTAGAAAGGTTCACCACATGCTGGAAATCCCCGTCCTGCGACTCACCTCCACTAAAATGAAGTACCAGTTTGTATGAAAGCCTGTGCCAGTAGTACGGGATTTGGCGGAAAGCAGGCCCTTTGAGCAACCCCCAGTCCCCCCTGCAGGCCCTCTCCTAATATTTTGCATTTAAAAAGTGTCCAGTGTGTAAAAAACTTTCTCGTTGGGTTACTCATCAGGAAAACCCGTGCTATTTGAATAGTTTTTGCGGGTTGTTTTTTTTAAAGCACGGTGAGTATTTTTCACAAGTTACACATTTTTTTTTTTTTTACGGATGAGGGGTGTGACTTTCTAGAGCGCTGACCATTTGATACGAGCGGTGGGTATAAAAGGCGCGGATAATTACGTCAATCATCATATCAACCATGGCTGCAAAGTACAAGGTGGTCTTAAGATTCCAGTGCCAGAAATGCAAGGTCGAGTTTTTATCGCGAGAAGAGGTGGAAAGTCATTTGCAGAAGCCTTGTGTTTTAAACTTTACTTGTCTCGATTGCAGGGGACTCGTTTCTTCCTACGATGAAGTTTTGGTGCACAACGACCGATGCGATGGAAAAATTACCACGCTTGAAACAAGTTTGAATGTGCATATTCCTGCGAAGCTTGTCGGAAGCATTTTCCCAATTTAGCAAAAGCTACAGGTCATACCAGGATTTCACATTCATCTCTTCCGACAAACGAAGAGACGGTTTCGACAGCTAAAAAAAAAAAAGGACCAAAGATGATTGATGAAGAAAAAAAAAAGGGAGATGTCTGACAATGAGATTTTCTTGTGTCAATACTGCGAAAAGACGTTCAGGAACAATAAGTATAAACGGAGACACAAAAGGCGTCACGAAGGAAAATGTAACGTGAGCTGCAAATCGTGCGGTGTGACTTCTCTAATCAGCTCGCGTATAAACGGCACAAGTGTGGTGGGGCTGTAAAACAACGTGTGTTGGAAATTGGAGTCTTCAAAAAAGAGACGTAAATTGTCGTTTTCTAAACTCAAACCTGTGTTGAAGAAAGAAATAATTTCCCAAATACTCGCAAATTTCTACCTCATTGTCAACAATGTCAGATCTCTAGTCGTGCCTATAATAGAGGATACCAGAATAGACTGGGCCTTGTCCTACACGATTTACGATTTGAAAGACAAGACGGAGGTGACAGACGATACTGAACTCGAGGTGAGGCCTTTCAGTTTGGAATTAGGATTTGATCTAGTGCGCGACGCTTTCAACAGATGCTTCTTAACTTTCAAGCGGGATTTTACGCAGGATGAAATGCACTACGAGCCCTTGATTTAGTTGGAACAATACGAGGACAAATATTGGTATCTTTTAGAACAATGTCGACGTCTTATGGTAAACATAAAAGCTCAAATTGGATTATGCATTCTCTTCGAAAAAGCGATGGATCATTCGGAAACTATTAAGGCTTATTTTAACCCCAATCTGACCAGAGTGGGGAGCAAGGAGGTTCTTTTGGAAATGTCGAACAAGATTCTTCATAGTCTTGGTCAGTTTGCCGTAGAAGGAAGTGGTTGGGTTGTCAAGCAATGCGTGTGCACCGAACTATGCGTTGGAATTTGTAGATCTTTTGCGGGGAAAGGTTACGTAGCACTTCCCAACAACCTCAAACTAGGTCCTAATATACGGGTTAATGTGCGTAGTGAATATGATAGATGTTTTCTGTGGTCCGTGTTGGCTAGTATACACCCCGTTCCATCTTCGCAACATGATTGGGATACGAAACATCTGTCTCATGCGCACGAGTTAGTTGTAGGTGTGTTGAACCCCATTCCACTATCCAAAATCGCGGCGTTTGAAAAAGCCAACAACATTTCGGTATCTGTTTTTGGTTTCAAGGATGACGAGCCTTGCGTTTATCGTACGAGTTCCTTGGTTGAAAGTAAGCATCATGTTGACTTGCTTCTTCTCAATGGACACTACGTGACGATAAAAGATTTCAACAAATTCATCGCGAGTTTCAACCCCAACAAGCGGTTGAAGTATTTTTGCAGGCACTACTTACACGGTTTTCGAAATCGTTTCAGGTATGAAAACTGCCACCTTCCTTCTTGCGTGGGAGTTCCATATCAAAAGACCACATTGCCCGACAATGACGTTATCCGGTTTAAGAATTTTAAGAATGAACTCAAAAGGTTGTACATAGCTTACGTGGACTTTGAAGCAGCGCTGCACCCAGTCTCCAGTTGGGATGGAAACGATACATATACCAGAGTTAACCACATTCACCAAGCTTGCAGTTTTGCCGACGTGATTGTTGACCACTTAGGCGGAGTATTTTCTAAACATTTGTACAGAGGAGTAGCCTGCGTGCAAGTTTTCTATATTAGAGGAGCAGAAAAAGATCGTGGCTTACGTGGATTCCCACAAGCAACGAATGAAACATTTAACTAAGGAACAGGGGTTGTAGTACAAAGAAGCTGCAGTGTGCCATATCTGCAAACAAGACGCATTTACTCCACCCCAAGAAAAGTTTAATGGATTTACGAAAGTACGAGACCACGACCACATCACCGGTGAATTTAGAGGAGCTGCGCACAGCAAGTGTAACTTTTCTTACGCTCTGAACAAAAACATAGCGGTTGTTATGCATAATTTCGAAAAATACGAGTCATTTCGTGGTGAAGGCTTTGAATTCGTTTAAAGATTTGAAGGCTCTGCATAATGTCAGAATCATCGCTAAGAACAAGGAAACAATCAGCAGCATGAAATTAGGTAGTTTTACATTCATAGATAGTCTAGCGTTTATGCCGGCATCGTTGGAAACTCTAGCTTCGAACTTAAATAGCTTTAGCATCATGGACAAGCTTTTCGAGGGTGAATCTGTGGAGCTTGTACGAGGCCTTAGGCAAAAAGGTGTGTATCCATACGAATACCTGACAAATGTGGAAGTGTTTGAGAAGTGTTTACCTCATTGTTGAAAGGAGCGATCTGCTCCGAATCCTATCAACACGCGATGAAGATTTGGGATTTAGGCAAATGCAAAACACGTTTGGAGATTACCATGACTTGTATTTGTGGATGGACGTCGGGCTTTTAGCCGATGTCTTTGAAAATTTTAGAGCGACGAGTTTGGCTAGTTACGGATTGGACCCCTCCCATTACATTTCTACACCCTCCATATCTTGGGACGTGGCGCTTCACTAACATTGACATGCATCTTATGGTGGAAAAAGGTATGAGAGGCGGTGTCTCGTTTATAGCTAGAAGATACGCTAAAACCAACAACCCGTATACAACATCTACCTTTGACCCTGATAAAAAGAATTCTTACATCATATTTTTGGACTTCAACAACTTGTACGGTTGTGTAATGTGCGAGTATCTACCGACTGGAGAGTACGAATGGGTGCCGGAAGACCAACTAGAGGATATAAATCTCGATAATTACGGAGATCAGAGTGACACGCGGCTGATATTAGAAGTGGACTTGAATACCCCGAGATGCTTCATGCATCGCACAATGATTTCCCGTTATCCCCGGAGCACATGAAAATCACAAAGTCTATACTTTCTCCTTTCAACCGTCGGGAAATCGAGGACTTGCGGTTAACGTACAACAAAGGCCTAACGCTAACAACTAACCTCGCTCAAAGACAAAGTACGTGGTGCACTATAAGAATTTGAAATACTACATCTCTCTCTGCATGGTTCTCAAGAAAATACACAGAGCGATCAGCTTTAAGCAAACCCCTTGGCTGAAACCTTACATAGTTTAATGATGAGAAACGGCAAGCAGCTAGTAACGATTTTGAAAAAACCTCTACAAACTGCAAAATAATTCGATTTTCGGTAAGACGATAGAGAACAAGCGCAAGAGAAACAACGTCTTGATAGCAACCACGAAAGAGAAAGTCATCAAGTACGCGTCTCACCCCTGCACCACGAGTTTCACGTCTCTAAGCGAGGATTTTGTAATATTTACAAAGACTCCAGCAAACATCATCTTGAACAAGCTCACCGTGGTTGGGTTAAGCGTCTTGGAACGGTCAAAGTTATTAGACTACCGGTTTCACTACGACCACATGATGAAAAGGTACGGACCGGAGAGATGTAAACTCCTAGTCAAGGATACGGATAGTCTGTGTTACGAGATAGAAACGGACGTTATTTACAAAAATATGGAAGAAGATGCGTCGTTGTTCGACACATCAGACTACCCAAAAGATCATTTCTTACACTCCAACGTCAACAAAAAAGTATTGGGGAAGATTAAAGACGAGAGTGCGGGGTGCCCAATTTCCGAGTTTGTAGGTTTTAAAGTCAAAGCTTACAGCGTTTTACAATCGCATGGGAAGAACAAGATGGCCTGCAAAGGCATTAAGAAAACCGCACAAGTGGTACATGAAACGTACAAGAATGTGCTCTTTAATAATAGCATCGTGAGAACTCTGGGCATTCGTTCGGAGGTGCACGAACCAAAAACTGTCACCATCAACAAGTTGGCTTTCAGTCCCTACGATGACACAAGATGGGTCTGCGACGATGCAGTCAGTACTCTAGCTTATGGGCACGTGAATTCAGCTTAAACTATCTATACTATCTGCCCAACTGTTGTACTTGGAATCATAGCCCTTCCATTTAAAAAATAAAGCATTTTTCCATCTTTTCCCCTCTTTTTACGTAATACTTCCTCCACCAGAAATAAATCTGGAACTGGGGTTTTTTGAATTTAGAAACCTCCGAGCACCGGTTCACCCAACTCGTCCTTTAAAATATACGTAACTGGTTGGGTTTTATGCACTTTACGAATCGTGAATACTTCGTTGGTTAAATTTTGCAAATATCCTTTGTCGAAAATTTTTTTTTAACTTTAGAAATCCTGACTTTATTTCCTACGGCGAACTTGGGTTTCTTCAGCAGTTGTTTAGGGCTAGTTTGTCTCAGCAACGGTTCATGACATCTGGTTACTTCCCTAGGTTTCAGTTTTGTGGTGAAATGAAGTGTCGTTGTATTGTGAAACCAACTCGTCGATAATGTGAATCCACTTGTAATTCCCCTGCCTGGTGAATTTTTTCGACATTCGAGTTTTTAGGGTTCTGTTGAAGCGTTCAACCACGATCGCTTTTTTCTCAGAGTACGTAGAGTACATGTTGATGTTATGGCTCCTAAGTAGCGCTTTGACATTTTTATTATAGAGCTCACTACCTAAAATGACTTGTAAATTTTTAGGGGCGGTCGCTCCTGAGAATATCTTCTTGAAAGCTTCGGTAACATCTAGACCGGTTTTAGATTTAAGAGGAATGGCCCAAGCAAACTCACACATGACGTTAATGCAAGTCAGTAGGTAGTTAAATCCTTTATTTAGCTTAGCGTACGGTATCATCTCCACCAAGTCTGCCTGCCATAGATCGTTTAGGGCCAGTACAATAACTTTCCGTCTTGGAAAATTTTTCCGCGTTGGTTTGTGAAGTTCATTTACGAGTTGATCCATTTCAGTGTTTTTCCCCATTCCGAATTTTATTTTTGTTCGCATTATTTTTTTAACGATCGATGTGGCTAATTTTTCTCTCCAAGAAACTGAAGGATCCTTGCGTACTTTTCGAGCTTTAGACATTAGAATTTCATCGGCAATGTGCCTTTGGTTTAAATTTGAACTCTTCGAGTAGGCAATATCGTGATCTTTACACGCCTCGTCCAGTTCATTTATTCCTTTATCACCTCTAGCTAATCCGTTTTCTAGTTTTGATCCAGGCCCGCAATAATGATACCCCGGCAAATGGTCAATCAGTTTATTTACGATACCCTCCCCAGATTTAACGAAGGAAGATATCTTGCTTCCACACACATCACAAAACACTGCTTCCATTCGTCTGTTATTTTTCGATATTGAAATAATAGGAGGTTCGGGTCGGTTAGATGTGTGCCGTTTACATTTCATGCAAAACTTCATCTTGGTTGTTTTTTATTATACAAACAATTTTTAACCTAAATTTTGATAAGTGATATTTTTTCACGAGTGGTGATGACGCGTTGTTGTTCCAATTCTGATAAAATTTCATTCATCTCATTCCTGTGACCATCGTGCCCCGCTCGGGTGGATCCATACAAAGGCCTCAATCTCCTGACCAGGTCGTTTGGATCGTTGTAGTACTTGTAATCCACCGTTCTAGCATACCCGTTTTTTTTCCACCATGCCGGTCCTCTTTTTCTTCGTTGTATCCTCCCAAATAGGTCTTATTATCGCAGCGTACTTGGCACCGCGATTAGACTTTGGTTTTCGAGTACCCGGATCGTTGTTTTGATAGATGGCGTTCGTATTTTTCAAAAGAGACGCGTATGATGCCTTGACACAGGAGGATACGAAGGTTCTTTCAGGTCCTTAAAAACTAGCAAACTCCAAAGTGCTCGTCATCCCGGGTACTGTTTACCGCCAACAACTATATCCTTTTCAAATATTTTTACGGGTTTATTTGTCATGCTCAGTTCTCCGGTTTTCATGTCATATTGCAGTCCAAAGACCGGGTCGGAATCCTTGGGATTTTGAAAAAATTTGAGCAGGAAATATTTTGCCGTTTGCCCTATAATTGCCCCGGTAACAGACTATCCAAGGATCTGAGGGTGGGGAAATTTGGAATTACTGGAGGTGTCGAACGCGTCTGTTTTGAATTGCTGAAAGCACGGGGGTGACTTTCGGTCCTGTACTGGTAGACGCATATTTGGTTCGCACAGCCGGAGCCGGAGTCGCATATTCGGATACATTGGTAGAAAAGGGGGGATCTCGCGCTATCGGAGTCGAATGGTCAACGAAACTGGGAGGTGTCGGCAATTCAAACTTTCCCCCGACCTTCGGGGGTTTCTGCATGACTAAATGTGAACGAAATCTTGAAAAATTAAGGGCAAGTTGCAGGGATAAACAAAACTGAAGGGGATGCGCTGATTGAGTGAGTGAAGCGAACGAAATCAGCGATTGTTAGTCAGTGTGTGCACAAATGGGATTGAAGCATCTTAAATAGACTGTGTAACCTTATGTACGTTCACAGTCCTATGAAAGTTGTGATATCCACCCAAAACCAAAACTGGTAGAAAACCCCGCCAAGTTTCCAAAAACGGTCGGCTTTGAAGGCAGTGATATCATTCCACCAGGGAAAGGCCGCCAAGGTTAATCCTATTAGCCAGGTTAATCGCACCGAATAATACTTTGGACGTTAAATGAAAACTTGAAGATTGCTACCGCTAGTAGCAATCTTCTAGTTTTCATTAAACTTTCGAACTATTAGTATGTGCGATTAACTTGGCTAATAGGATTAACCTTGGCGGCCTTTCCCTGGTGGAATGATATCACTGCCTTCAAAGGCCGACCGTTTTTGGAAACTTGGCGGGTTTTTCTACCAGTTTTGGTTTTGGGTGGTTTTGGGTGGGATGGTTTCGGGATGGTTGGCGGGTGCGGGGGTTTTGGGTGGATATACGTTTCGCCCGTTTTTTAGTTGGAAAGCCAACAACTACCTTCAAAGGACTCGCTGCGGGTGTTGGTTTCGGGATGGTTGGCTTTAAAGTACTAACAACGGGTTTAAAAAACTCTTGCAAAGATTCTTCTTGTACTTGCTCATCCAAACGTCGATCCAAAAATTATTTTGTTAAACGTTTTTAGAGTTTAACAATTTCACGTTTCGTTTCCGTGTTCTTTTTTCTTTCGGCTTCTTTTATTTACGCACGAAAACGAACGTTTATAATGCCCTTCATTTAACGTTTTGTCAATCGATAAAAATCTGTATGGATCGTCCCAACACGTTCTACACAATGTTTTAAACTCGGGAAATTCCATGTCAGGACCGACATGAGTTTCGTACAGATGTTTTAGGTTTAATTCGTCCACAGGAAAAACGATTAATAAATTGGCATTATCTCTAATCACCTGCTTCGTAATTCTTGTATAGGACTGACTGCAATAAAAAACATCGGCATTCGAATGGCGCCCTTGAGCGAAGTAACAATCGATGTTATTTTGTTTGTCCAAAAGCACATCATCGAAAACGATGTAGAATCCAACTCCTAAGGAGGAATCAGATCGTTTTGCGAGCCGTGAAAACTCGCTATCTCTCCCCCACCACTCCACCAATTTCCACACATATAGACTGTAAAGCTTGGTATTTTGGTTGATACAAAGTTTTGCTGTAGACACGCAATCTGTCGTAATCTAGCCACCCGTCGTTGCAAATAAAATTAACGAGTAGTTCATTTTCCCACAGTTTGCAGGACCTATAATCAGGCATCTAATGTTCGAGGGTAGAAATGGGTGATTTTTTTAGTTATTTGCGAGGGGCGAAAAAATCGTAATTCAAAATTTCCATTGTTTTTTTT
>JAHWFP010060408.1:38156-60256 GCA_023313725.1 Lithobius niger | reverse complement strand
TTATTTTTTTTAGGTTTATTCAGAAACCAAACTCATAAAGTCTCGATCAGAAAATTTATCGTTGGTCATGTTAGGTTCAGCAACTCCGTATTCTACGTTGCACCAAAGTTTCACGGTGCTAGGAGTGTCGTTGCTGACGTACACGAAGTTAATTTTACCACTAACTTCCGACAAGGTCACAACACGGTTTTTCCATTACGTTTTTGTTAAGTTTCCCTTTAGTTTTGTAGATATCGTTGTACACCCAAGTTCTATGGCAGAGAGGCATATCCGCATTGTTGGTATCTTCGTTCGCTTTTTTGCAGAATGGGTAGGAGGATGTAACAGGGTGCAAGTAATTGGGATAATTGAACATTGTCAAAGAAGTGGGTTTATATTCTTCAATTTGGATTTTTAATTTTTCGCAGATGTACCGTCTAAGATTTTTCAACGCATTTTGAGTTTCAGGGTCCGTTGGCAAAATCCAACCCTTGTGCTTGGAATCTTTGTTCGAAATGGGAGAACCTACTCCCTTTAAATCTTTGAATTCTACGGAAGGAGACAATGTATACCTTACTCCATTTTTTAACTCGGTTGCCTTCTCCATCTTAACTTCTAACGAATTTGTTTCCAGCAAATTGGATAGATGCGTGCACCAGGCAGGGTGAGGCATTTTGAATTTCTTTCTTTTGCTTATTCTAACTTTTTATTTCCCTTCTTTTTATTTATATTAAAATATAAAAAAAGAACCGACAGAAATAAAAAAATGCCGGTAAATAAATTTGGTCAGTCTTTGAAGCGCACGCAGAGAGATGTGAAAGGAACTCCTGAGGTAGGATTTATATTAGACTCGAATAATGATTATGACATGCAGAATAAACGCCTGACTAAAGTGGGAGCTGCCATAGAACCCAAAGATGCCGTAATTTATTCCCAGTTTAACAAATTAGAAACCGACGTAACGAAACTTAAATCTGACGTAGGATTGAAGAAAGATGCAGATGGGCATTTTAGTGCTGCGAAGAAACGTATTAAAGATGTTAAACCTCCCACACAAAATGAGGTTGCTGCCACCAAGGAGTATGTCGATTCAAAATTGGTGTTGAATGCGGCTACTAAAGAATACGTCGATTCAAAGGTCCTGGCAGATGCAGCCACCGTTGGCAATCTATCCAATTTGCTGGAAAAAAATTCGTTAGAAGTTAAGATAGAGAAGGCAACCGAGTTAAAAAATGGAGTAAAGTATACATTGTCTCCTTCCGTAGAATTCAAAGATTTAAAGGGAGTAGGTTCTCCCATTTCGAACAAAGATTCCAAGCACAAGGATTGGATTTTGCCAACGGACCCTGAAACTCAAAATGCGTTGAAAAATCTTAGACGGTACATCTGCGAAAAATAAAAAATCCAAATTGACGAACATAAACCCACTTCTTTGACGAAGTGGCTTTATCCGCCAAAGAATCAAAAGTGTTGATGGATTACGACATGCGGAACAATCGTTTAATTAATCTAGCCGTTGGTGTAAACCCCCAAGATGCGGTTACTTATTCTCAGTTAAACGACTTAGAAACGGACATTAAAAATTTTCAGTCAGATGTTGGAATAAAGGAAGATATCAACGGTCATTTCGAAGCTAATAATAAACGAACCAAAGACCTCGCTCTTCCCACGCAATCTAGGGATGCTGCTAACAAAAAATATGTCGACGAGGCTACTAAATTTTACATAAATGGGCAGGGTATTAATTTAAGAATTGATAAGTATGATGCAAGATTCAGACGTCTGATCAATCTAAGACCAGGCATATATTCCGGGGATGCTGTAAATTATTCTCAGCTAACCGAATTACAAAATCAAATCAAAACCCAACAGTTAAACTCAGGGTGAAAAAGGAGACTTTAATGCAACCGATAAACAAATTATAAACCTACGATACCCCAAGTTACTCGAGGATGCTGTTACTATCCAGTACGTCCTCGAAAATTGTTTTCATATAGTAAGTTTTTACATCGACTTTTTCACCTGTAGTAATGGCAATCCTTTGAATTATTATTGTTGCCCGTACGAATATTATTTGAGAGGGTTGACTTTGCTGGGTATTGATGTAGGTGTAAAGCTGCGACGTATATGTTCAACGATATTTTAAAACCAGAGTATGAATATAGAGAATATGAAAGCAATGAAGAATTGGATGACTCAGCACGTACTGGTTTTCAATTTTCTCTAGAGGAGATGATTTTTTGATAATGAAACCGAAAGTAATTAACGGGGAAAAACTTTTGAGGTTTCGGCAGGGAACGCGCATTTGTATAGCGGCTGATACAGATAGCCATCCTGAAATTATGAATATTTATCAAGTGGATATGTTAATAACCCTCGGCAAATATACATAAACTACCTCTTCATAATATCTAAAACAATCTCGTAATCGTGTCCCGCTGGGTGGCCCTTATTTTTAAACTTTAGAAACTTTAACAGGCCACCTTTGGAATTTGTTCGAAAGACCAAAAAATTAATCTCCCCAAAATTTCAACAAAATATTTTAAAATTTAGGGGGTGCTACCAGTGATTAAAGTTTGGCGCTCGCGTGCGGCGGTGCACTCATTTGGTGGTACTGTACATCAACGTGAACGAGTATTGCTTATGTCACATCCGGGAATTTTTACGACAGGTGTGCTGCTGTAGAGTAGTTTAATGTGCTATAAGGAATTAATCCTATGGCTTCTTCACGGCAACTAATACCCACTTGGAATGACACTGACATTTGGCTTATTAGCCCGCGCTTCAACAACTTAGTGGTAGCTACTCTACTTTTATCGTCAGTTGCAGATACACTAGGCCGTGATGCAATGCACCCGAGTTTAAATCATTCATGTATTCAAAGGCTAGGAGCAAAGCATCGGAAGGAAAAGAAACAATTAAGTGAACATTTTAATCCTGCCAGTGCCCAGTCTTTAACTATACATTGGGATGGAAAGTTGCTTCCAGAAATGACTGGCCATCAGACTGAACAGACTTCCAATATTGGTATCAGGGTGAGGAAAAGGACACCTTTGTGGCGTACCAAACATGGTAGTGGAACAGGCGAAGCAATGGCTACTGCTGTGAGCAATGCAATTACGTCTTGAAAGCTTGAAGAAAACGTTAAGCGTTGACACCACAGCTTCCAACACTGGAAATCAAAATGGAACTTGCGTTCTCATAGAGAAAACTACAAAAACTTGTTCCATCTTGCCTGCAGGCACCACATTTTTTTAGCTTGATCTAGAAGCAGTATTCTCTACTTGTATGGGAAATCGTCTGGCCCAGATATTTTTCTTTTCAAGCACTTTCAAAAAAAAATGGGAATCCATAGACCTAGAACAGTTCCAGACTGTACTGGATGACGTCAGCAGCAAAGACATCAAACGTGACGGAATGCTTGAATTTGTAAGGATTTGCTTCAGACGACTATGCTCGAGACGACTATAGGGAACAACTAGAGTTGGTTACAAGAGGAATTCGATTCCGAGCACCCGGGACAATGCATAGAGCCAGATGGATAGCAAAGCAATTTATGCCACAAAACTCTTCTTGATCAAAGACTATTTTAAACTACTGGTAGGGAGTACAACCGCAGTTTATGTAAAAGCGTGATTTAAGTTTCCCTCTCATTCTCTGCTTCAAGGAATGACCTTATGTTTCTGAAAGCATGTGTACCAGGAAACGGATCAGGCGGTGGCTAAAGCTGCTTTAGAAAAATTTAGTAACCATCTATGATGTTTGTCAGGGAAGCTTGTTACTTTTGCGTTTATCGATGAAAATGTATGTCTGGAGGCAAAATGTCTCAAGGTTCAAGCACTGAAGAATAACAGAACTGATGAGCATCAGAACAGAGGGCATTTAAAAGACAAAAACTTTACAATTACGAACAATTCTTTAGAAAACTTTGTTACTGCCAAAAGCCACAAGTTTTTTAATATTTTGGAAATCAAATGTGAGTTTTTTTCTCTCCATGGATCCAGAGGAATGGGAAAGCAACAAAGATTTTTAGCGCGGCTAGGAAATCTGCAAAATCCTTCGCGTTGTCAATAACTGCGGAATGTGGTGTAGCCCTTATGTAAGAATTGAACAAATTACACACCGACTACGAAATTAGAAACACCTACTTTTTGTTGCAAAATAACGCAGAAATAAATTTCCTAATGCAAACAAGAGTACTTTATGAAGGCATTAGAAGGCACAAAAGATGGTAGATAGATCAGAAGATTATTTCATGGAGTGTAATAATAAGTCATTTTCTTGTAATTTTTATGATAAAAATTGTTTTGATATCACATTTAATATAGATCTATCCTTTATTTGGTGTAAGTAGTGCCATCACTGCATAAAACCTTTACTGCATTGGACCTTAGTCTGGTTTCTGTATTTATTACATAGGTTAATCGCGTTAAACGATATTGTAAAATAGCCGAAAACTTTTACGGCTGGTAGCAACCTCTAAATGTGCTTAGATTTTCATGAAAATTTATATGGTGTAATAAATTATTATTTTTCAAACAAATAATGGCGGTGGCCCTAATGAAATTATGAATTTAATTTTTTTCCATAAAAATAAGGGCCACCCGTCCCTCCATCAAGAAATTCAGAAAAAAACAAACAGAAATGCCCGCACCATATTTGATTAAAATTCTGCACTCCATCGTGATTGTATTGAACGGGTCCCAGGTACTCGGAGATTGAGGAGGGAGCACCCAGATTGCAGAAACTATCGAAATAACAGGGCGTGCCCGTAACAGTCGAGTAAGCAACTCAATGACTGCCGTCCCCATCGTGAAAATCTTCGAGATTGACGATGCCGCATTCACCGCGAGGTTTAGGTTTTAGGGGTAGCCGATCTTTGCTAAAAGTGCCTCTGTATTTAGAAATTTTAAAGACCTTGACCAAGTCCAATGGTTTATTAAAATCGATCAGGCCCTCGCTGGCTTCAGAAAGAGCCCTCTGCCACGACTCATTTTCTTTTTCGGCTTCTTTTTTCGTTTCAAACTCGAACCCTCCATCTGCTTGTTATGTCTCACCATCTTGTCCCGTACCTTAGCATCGTTCTGAGGTTTCTTAACAGCCATAGTTATTCCTGCGGCTCCACTTGCTAACCCTCCCACACCGGCTATGAGCGAGCCGAGCAATGCCAACAGCGGTAAAAACCCTCCTAGTTTTCTTCGGTTTCCGGTCTTGCGTCTTTTCAATATTTTCCCCATTTCTTTTTTATTAGATTAATAAATAACTTTGACTTTGCCTCTATCCAATTTCAAACTCATTTTTTTTTTATCTCCGATCAGCAGCGCGTGACAGGTCGTGTTGGCGGGGACAGCGGCGTTACATTTTAGTTTCCCTTGCACATCGACAACACCCGACTGAAGTCTCTCTGTTTGGAGCAATCCAAAAACACTAGAGGGTACGTCTTTTTAAACTGAACCGAATCGATGCAGAGATCCCCGACATCGTACAAAGCGAGTCTAAACTCCTGAGCCATTCTATACAGGATGTAATATTCTCCACTAGAAAAATTTACGCCTAAATCGAGGAATGGGTAACGCTCGGAATTTAAAGTCACGTGAGCATCCTGAAGACTACAGTTATCGAACACGGCAGGATTTTTAGTTTGAGCATTTTTTCTGTAAGTCTGCAGAGCTAGAATGACCCACCTAGGCTTTTCCACCGCTGAAGTAGTGAGAACCCTCCACGTTAAGCTGGTGCTCTGTAGCAATTCGCAAGAATCGTAATGCCAGTGTATAAAACCCAAATCCACGTTCATTCCCCCCTCGATGTATTTAAAAAGCCTGAGTTTTTGCTCGTCGGACGTTGTGACGTGCGGCACATGCCACGAAACACCAGTCAATTCGACTTTTCCGGCAGCAGTGGCAGCGGCCCTAAATACAGCATCGTCGTTGCTCGCCCTAGACAACCTCAGCACATGCTTGGTACCATAGAGTACCTTGTCGTAATTTTCGAAAAATCCCATGCAGTGTTTTAAAGGAATGGCGAACGAGAAGCTCCCTTTAGGGACAGGTTCCTTCACGATGGTGGAATGTCTCAATTTGAATCCTATATTATCGTCCAAACTAGCAGTGGAAGCTTCAGCAGCATCTAAAGCCCAGTAGTTCCCCAGCAACGATACTTGATCACTCGAGCCATAGGTAGAGCAGACCTTTCGTCAGTGTCCCATACCCTGGATAATTTAATTCATCCACGAGCTTGTTCCCCCAAGTGATATTTAATGCTGGAAAACGGGTACATGGGACCGTTATTGACGAGAGTCGCGACGTCAGCATCGACATAATTAGTGCCGTCGCTTTTCAGCAGCTTGCCTTTAATCAAAAGATAACTGTTAGCAACATGCAGGAACAAATCCTGGTTTTCGATTATAATTTCCGAATAAGTTTCTGACTTGACATTGTTGAGGTTAGTTCCTGCAATCGGATTATATTCGTGAAAAGAATAGCTCTCCACGGAGGAATCGTGTTGTAACGATTCGTTGATGTTCAGATAATCTTCAGTTAAACTCGTCTTCTAGCAGCAGTTATAAATTTGATGAATGCTCGGTTTTTTGGCGTTAATTTATTATTATCTTTGACTAATTCCTTTTGTTTTTTTTCGATTATTTTTTTTTTGGGATCGTCTAAAAACCCAATTTTGTTATCTTGAGAAGTTAACCAAATGCGTATATTTCTAATCTTATCGGTAGTGACTAGCAAATAAATCAAATTTTGATAATCTGGGGGCACTCCTGGATAAAAAGCGTAAATGTAAGGTTGCGTGTCGTCATTCATGTACGAGGACCCTATTATATTAGTGTGAATGAAAATCGTGTTGATGCCCAAAATATCTACAGATTTTTGGTCTGGTTGAGATTTAGTATAAGTGCCGTGGGGGACCCCGAAGAATTGGCCTAAACTGTTATCTCCCGAAAAGGACACTCCATAGGCCGGATTACCGATGATTAAGTTAGTTATTAAAGTATTGTGGTTTGGTTCTATGGCAATGGCATTTTTCCCGTGTCCGTTTCGCTGTATTACAGCTTGAATGAAATTATTTAAATCGGAAATTTTGTAAGCACCTGGGATGACTTGCACCTCAATCCAGTTCGCTCCACCATCGACGGTGTACGAAATTTCGTTGTTATCATGGTGAACATTAAATATGCTGTAATACGTATCCAAGGAAACTAGCGCAATTTCGTACTCCTTTTTAAGATTCAAATATATAGGCATTCTTAACACTTTAACGTCTATGAACGTACTAGTACGTCCTTTGATCTTTGCACAGCTGCCTATGGACATACCAGTACGTCCTCCTGTATGTTTGTGGGTACATGCTAAAGTCAACGTACCAGACCGTCCATCGCTCTTCACGCAGTGTTGTTAGGTAACGTTTTTAGTGCACATATCAGTCGTTAGATGGCAGCACTGACTAGTCTAAGCTGTGTGAAATGGTGTTTGTTGGAAGTTGTATAGATGCCTTCCTTAGCTGAATACAAAATGGCGGCCAACAATGTTGAACTTTTGCGTTTTTGTAAGTTTTTCAACATTGTTTCGCTGCTTACTGTGCCAGTACTAATTTGTTTAAACAATTTCTGAATGCATCACCATTTAAAGCATGCTTTTCTGAGATAAGTGACTATATTTAAAATTCTCGAGTGCCACTGCACAGCTTGAAATGATATTTTTGGTAAATGCCAAAATCGGTCAGGCTGTACTGCTCGTTCAAAATAAAAATGTTAGGCGTGAAAGTATTAAATTGCAGCTCAGTTTGGCCCCCACCCCCGTTAATATGATCGAGTTCGAATCCATGACTTTTTTTTATTATCACAGTAAAAAAACTATCTTTTAAGTGCCACTTACTCTACACAGGGCCAAAGGTTACAGAGTTAGATGGGCGGTGTAAAAGGGAAAGTTGTTTAGAATCAATTGCACAGTCCAGAAATGCAATAACAAAAATAGATTTTTTTTACTGTGTTCAACATGCTATTGTTGGGTGGTGAATAGACGGCTGCCACGCCCATGATTTTGGGATATTAAGTTTACACTCTTCACTATACCAGACTCAAAGACCTCACCTTTCAACATTAAGTATTACTTAACAGTGTTGATTTTTATAACGGGTTCGTTTGTTTAACCTTAATTATCTCAAAATGGACTTACACCACTTGTGAACTAACCATCTCATATAGCATTTGCATTACCCCCCCCCCCCTCGAAACAGGCAGGGGGACTTCACATTCAAACTTATAGCAGTAATGTTTTATAAAATGTAAAATTAAACGGTAATACTTACAACTGCTTCCTCACTCTTTATCTTACAATACTTACATCACTCTTGACCTTGTCATTAAGGGCCTCTTTCTGTTGTTGATTTTGGCCTCGTCTCTTTGCACAAACATTACTTGAGATGTCAACAGCTGAAAAATAATAAACTATATTAAATAACTTAATAAAAAATACATGAATGCATAGTAAATTAGTGTGCTAAATAAAACGAATGATAGAAGAATAGACGGTGTTTACTTATAAAGAAGAAATAGACGAACGCGCAGTATTATCAGTCCAATGTTAAATAAAGATGTAGGAAAAAAACAAAAAAACAAAGATGTAGGAAAAAAGATTTTAAAGGTTGGATACAGGGTAGTCTAAAATATTTATAAATTCTCAAAAAAAACCTGTAACTTATCCTATAATATTTACCTCTATCTTTATCTTAGGAGTTGCCCTTGTCCTTTGCTTACACGCAGCCACGAAGATTCTGTGTGACAAGAACTAAAGAACTAAATAAAAAGAACATTTTGCCGGCCCCCAGACGGCCGGCTAAAAATGGTTTCTTTGTGCCTAAAACATACTTAACCTGATAATTCAGCATTACATTCCTCGAATGTGATGTTCCCCTGGAGGTTTCTTCTTCCGGTGCGCAGCCGCCTGCTTGCATACCCCTGCTGCGCATGCGCGCGGCAGTCCTCCCTTATAAAAGCGACAGCGTGCACGCTATCGGCATTCATTTTACTCTCAATATGTCAGGCGGTGACTCGAGAGGGGAGGCAGGGCGGGAGTTAGGTTAAGTATGTTTTAGGCACAAAGAAACCATTTTTAGCCGGCCGGCTGGGGGGCGGCAAAATGTTCTTTCTTTGTTGCCAAAACATCTTAACCTGATAATTTAGCATTATCAGTACACCTCGTCACAATCGGTGGCGGGCACCGTCCTGACGGGCGCCCCGGGGTGCAAGCAGGCTGTTCCCCAAAAAGTTGTTGAAACTTCGCACTTTGTTCAGAACAGGTGATGAACCTCGAAGTTAGGTCACTATCCCTCTTCACTGGTTGGCTTGTTTCCATGGTGAATGTTTAGCTACTATCGTGGTTGACTTGCTTCTGCTTCGTTCTGAGTGCTTAAGGGGAATTGACTACTGTACAGGTAGCGGCAATAGATCGCAGCTGGTGTATTCCGTTCACACACACGATCTTGCATCAGGTTGTGTGGAGGGTCGATGGATTCCTTCAAGATGCTGGCGTGAGGATTGCTTCGATCGGAAGGCTTTGTTAGCAGTTGATGATGTGGAGATTGTCCTGAATATTATAAGTTACCAAGGGTCAATTATTTTTTTTTTTTTTTTTTTTTTTTTTTTTGGGTTTTTATATGTTATTTTGCGATATTGTAAAGAAATGTTGGTTTTTTCCAACTCGTTTTTTTTTTTTTTTTTTTTTTGGACAATGGAAGGACTCGTGTGGTTGTCTTCGAAGACTTTGAAAACCTGTGTTGGATTCAGTCGGGTGTTGGGTCTTTCTTGGAGCCAGTTAGCCGAAGGGATTGGATGAGTGGGGGGTACTGTCGGCTGAAGGGCTTGTTTTATGAAGGATAGAATTTCCGTGTTGAGCTTCAGCCAGGTGGGGAAGATGAGGCGAAGTTTTGTGCCAACTGGAAGGTAGGGGAGGCGGGGGGCAACGTGGTTTCAGTGAGAAGAGCTCCTGCCCGCTGGTGACGAGCAGCGGTTGTGGCGGACAGGAGTTGTGGCTCGTTCCTGTAGGTTACGTTGGCCGGAGCGGGAGCGAGGGAGATCGGGCCGACGGGGCCGTTCGTTTCTCGGCTGAAAGTAGGAGTTGACTTTCGGACGGTTTTAAGCTGGGAATAAGAGGTGAAGTCTTGTGCCGGCTGGAAGGCAGGAGACGAGCTGCGGCGGTCAGAAGTTGCGGCTCGGTCCTGCTGGTTCCGTTGGTTGTAGCGGAAGCGAGGGGGAATCGGGCCGAAAGAGCTGATGGTTCCTCGGCTGAAAGTAGGAGTTAATTTCGGGTGGATTGGCGGCGCTGTGCGGAGCGGGCAGGGGCTGGGCCACGGCGTTCGAGGGACTAGTGCAGGACCACATCAGGGCAGGGCGGCAGCCAAAAGATCAAATAAACCTGATGAGAGAGGGCCCACAGTTGGGACCGGCTAGAATGGATGGCGTTCCCGTAATCATGGATGGGGAAGTGGCATAAGGCAGTGTAGCCGGTGGTCGGCTGGCATGGGCAGGCCGTCTAGGTGGCGGGCGGATGAAAGGCAGGAGACGGGAGGGCGGGCAAACCGTCTATGGGACCAATTCGATTGGTTAGCGGATGACGGAAGACGAGAGGACAGGTGGAGAGGGGAGCTCCCAGCTGAGCGGGCTTTCATCTTGTTCTGGACGGCATGATAACTGGAAGGCGGATGAAAGATGGAGAGCGGGGAAGAGGCTTTCAGCTTAAGGGGTTTCCAACTTGGACCGGGATGGCATCTCGGCCATAAGGCAGGCGGGAAACGTCGGAGCAGGTCGAGCCGGGGGAGTGCTTGGTTGACCGTTATCACGGTGGAGAGCAGCATAACTCGGGTGAAAGACGAGTGAGTGCGTAAAGCGAGGAGCGGTGGCTTGGCAGATCTTCTCCAAAGTGTAAAGCGGCAACACCCGAGCGAGCGGGCGAGAGATGAGTGAGTGCGTGGGGTGAAGAAAGATGGTTTGGCCAGTCTCTTCTGTGATGTAAGACGGCAACACCCGAGCGAGGCGGGTGAAAGACGAGTGAGTGCGTAGAGCGAGGAGCGGAAGATCGGCAGACCTTCTCCATAGTGTAAAGGGCAACACCCGGGGAAGGTGGGTGAAAGACGAGTTGCTTGGAGCGAGGAACGCTTGCTAGGTAGACCCTCGTCACCGTGGGGGTGAAAGATGAATGAGTGCGTGGGGTGAAGAACGATGGTTTGGCAGATCTTCTCCACAGTGCAAAACGGCAACACCCGAGCAAGCCGGGCGAAAGACGTAAGGCAGTGAAAGATGAGTGAGTGTGTGGAGCAGGGGATGACGGCTTGACAGGTCTTCTCCGTGGTGTAAGACGGCAACGCCAGAACGAGGCGGGTGAAAGATGAGTGAATGCGTAGAACGAGGAGCGGTAGCTCGGCAGACATTCTGCATTGTGTAAACAGCAACACCCGGGGAAGGCGGGTGAAAGACGAGTTGCTTGGAGCGAGGAACGCTAGCTTGATAGGCCTTCATCACGGTGCGGGATGAAAAAGCGTCCGTACAAGGTGGGCGAAAGACGAAGGAGTGCGTAGAGCAAGGAATGCAGGCATGGCAGATCTTTGTCAAGGTTCAAAACGGCAGCTCCCGGGTAAGGCGTGTGAAAGGCGAGTTGCATGGAGCGAAGAATGCTGGCTCGGTAGATCTTTATCATTGTGCGGGATGGAAACACCCGAGCAGGGCGGGTGAAAGACGAACGAACGTAAGGAGTGAGGGATGTAGGCTTGGCCGACTTTTCAGCATGGTGCAGAACGGCAACATCTGGGAAAAGTGTAGATGATTGAGTGCATGGGGCAAGAAGTTCAGACTGGTTGATCTTCCTTGTGAAATCGGCAGATAAAATCCAAGACGGACGAAAGACGGGAGCTTGTGAGATCTTCGACATAGTCGTGACAGCTACTGCATCGGTGAGGCGGACGAAAGACGGCAAGGGAACCGGAGGCAGGGGCCGGCGGTGGGTGATCTAGTCTGAACTGCTTCCACAGCTGGACTGGTGAGGCGTGGAGCTTCAATGTCGTGGCGGGAGAGGCGTGCGGCCTGAGCAACAACTCAAACTCGACGGCGTCATCCCGGCTATGGGCAGACCGGAGACGGGCCGAAGAGTGGAGCGTGCGGTTAGCTACGGCATCAGTGAGGCGGACGAAGACGGCGAGGGAGCCGGAGCAGGGGCCGTCGATGGATGATCCAGTTCACAACTGCTTCCACGGCTGGACTGGTGAGATGTGGAGCTCCAACGTCGTGGCGGGAGAGGCGAGAGGGCTGAGCAACAAACCAGACTCAACGGCAATGTCCCGGCTATGGGCAGACCGGAGACGGGCCAAAGAGTGCAGCGTGCGGTGATGGGACGGCAGTGCCTAAGCTGCGTGTCGAAGAGTGGCACGGCTGAAGTTCACAGGAAAAAACGGACGAAAGACGAGCAGGGCTAGAGTCATCCAGACATCTGGTAATGGAGTAGGCAGCAACTGATGACTTGATTTTCGCTCGAGACGTGGGGCCAGCCACGGTCGAGACAGGCAGCAGGAGGTGCAACCGGCTTCCAACTTGGTTCACTCAAAAACGTGGGTTCTAGCCAGGAGTGAAACAAGCAGCAGTAGACAGCAACAGGTGACTTGATTTTCACTCGAGATGTGGGGTAAGCCACGTCCGAGACAAGCAGCAAGAGGTGCAAACGACTTCTGTCTTGGTTCACTCAAAACGTGGGTTCTAGCCACAAGCGAGACGAGCAGCAGTGGACAGCAACAGGTGACTTGATTTCCACTCGAGGCAGAAAACAGCAACGGCAGAGGGAATGCAGATGTCTTCCAACCTGACTCTTCACTCAAAGCGTGGGTTTAAAGCCACGAATGAGACGAGCAGCAGCGCGAGACAGCAACTGTTGTCTTGAATTTTATTCGATGTGTGGGGTGAGCCACGGGTAAGTATATAAAATATATACGGTGTTCAGATCTACAAAATATAAAATAAAATTAATAATATTATTATAGTATACAGATATACACAACGAGATATATATAACGAGACAAGCGGCAGGCGTGGCGATGGCATCCAGCTTGGATCTTCACTCAAAACGTGGGTTTTAGCCACGAATGAGACGAGCAGCAATGGATAGCAAGTGTTGGCTTGATTTTCGTTCGAAACGTGGAGTGAGCTACGGTCGAGACAAACGGCAGCCGTGATGATGACAACCAGCTTGGTTCTTCACTCAAAAACGTGGAAATTAGCCACGAGTAAGATGAGTAGCGGTGGGCAGCAACTGTTGACTTGATCTTCACTTGATAATGAACAAGGTGGTGTATTCAAAGCATGGTAGCAAGTTCGATCGACGTTGAAAACAATCGATCCGAAACGGGAGTAAGGCGGGTCGCTTGCAATGCGGTACATCCGGGAAACTGCTACGAGAAGCGGCCGAAAGCTGGAGCTCCGTCGAGGCGTGGCGGCGGGAAGGGCGGGGGCCGGTGGAGGGAGTGTTTTCCGACTGAAAGTGAAAGCTGACGGGACCCGCCGTAGTTGCGGGTGCAGCCGGCCGGAACAACGATGAGCGACCGAGCAGGGTTACGTCGGCAGCTTGCGTACGGACTTTGGCAGATGATGGTGATGGTAGGCCGTTCGGCAACTCAGGCGTGTTTCCGTCCAAAAGTTGAAAGCCGAGGGATGTCGTGGGTGCGAGTGCAGCCAGCCGGAACGGTGCTGAGCGTCTGAGAAGGTTGGCGTTGACAGCTTGCGTCCGGACTACGGCAGATGCCAGCGGCAACTCGGGCAAAGAGACTCTTGAATCGGACGAAAGAACACGGCAGGGATCGGACCGACGGCGGCGCGGTCGAGGGCGTAGGTCCAACGGATGCTAAGGGTGAAAGCGGTCGTCTGCGGACGAAGGATAGACATGAGGGGGAGAAGCAGGTGAAGCGAGGTCTTCGGATGCGGCGGCCAACATCGGGTTTGGAATCCAATTTTCGTGTGAAAGCGGGGAACTATTTTCGGGGCGAGGTGACATGAGACACCTCTGGAGGAAAATGAATGCCGATAGCGTGCACGCTGTCGCTTTTATAAGGGAGGACTGCCGCGCGCATGCGCAGCAGGGGTATGCAAGCAGGCGGCTGCGCACCGGAAGAAGAAACCTCCAGGGGAACATCACATTCGAGGAATGTAATGCTAAATTATCAGGTTAAGATGTTTTGGCAACAAAGAAAGATATTTGAGAACATATCTGTATGCACTAAACATGCAAAACATGAATCCTTACCATCAGATTGTGCAAACCTCAATAAGCACCAACAAATTCGTGCACCCCCTGGAAAAGTTCGGAAATGAACAAACGAGCAAAGACATATATAACCAAGCATGAAAGTCTTTATCGGTTTAGCTAGTTTCCTGATTTTTTTTAGCTTTGCAAACCTCCTAAAAATGCATTTGAAGTCCCTAAAAATGTATAAATTTTGGTGGCTTTCCTCCTATTAGCTCGTTTTCAATTAAGACTGACTTTCATGCCTGTATAACTGTCAGGTCTATATACAGCACTATAATTTATCTAGAATTTTAAGGTCTCGAAATACGCTCACCGGAGAATTTTTTTCCCCTGCCAAGCGTACTCATGCAGGTACTCATTTTGAAACCGTCCTGAGCATAGATTTTGCCAAAATCTTCTAGCAGCCGTAATTATGTGCATAAGTTATAATGACAGTTATACACTGTGAAAGGTTGGTACGTATTTCATTATACAAATAATGGGTAATTATGGAGTTTAAGCGAGCCACTCCAAATCACTCCATTTTTTTTACTAATCGACGCATATCATCATCCTCTTGCCAAATCATATTAAAAAACCGGAGGGAAACGTGTTTTAAGGTGTTAAAAAAAACATTGAAAACACATAAAACGATAGTTACGATCGTGTTGAAGCGCCGGCCATATCGCAGGAGACAGAGTAATGAGAAAACCTGATTTCCATCGCAATGAAAGGAGACGGAAATTACCTAACCTAACAAACCTAAAAAAAAATAACAAAAAAGGCAGACAGCATAGTTTGGAACATTACTTTCCGTTTTCGCGATGCCAACTTTTCGTGCTACTCTGAATCCCGGAACAAGGCTGCCGCTTCACAGGGCCGGGCCCACCGTGTTGCGTGGTTAAAAAACGTGTTTGGACAGCTAAAAAACGTGTTTACATAACCAAAAAAACATTTCACCCCATTTTTGTAACGTGAAATGAGAAGAGCATGAAGATTTACGTCGGTACGTACCAAAATTAATCGATTTATTGTGGTTCGCTTAAACTCCATAAATACCAAATAATGTCCGTTTGAGTATTTTACGGAAATATACAGGTTAATCCACAAAAAACTGATGACCACAATTTTCTAAGTCCAAGTTTTCTACTTATCACTCCTCAGAACCAGGAGAAGGCAAATCAAATCTTCTATCCTCTTCTGGTTCTGTGGTGTGCTAACTAGAAAAGTTGAACTTAGAAAATTGTGGGTCATCAGTTTTTTGTGGATCCATTGTATTCATTCCTAATTTTATTTTATATTATAGTTAATATTAATATAATTCATATTAACAGGGTTAACACAAGAAATTCAAGCACTTTCAAGGACTATTCCAACACCAATGCTGTTGTTTTAAGGACATTTTGTTAACTAACACGCTTACTCAAATAAGGTCTAATTTTACCAGTGAAGAGAGAACAACAGCTCATTAAACAACAAAAATATTCTGGTATGACCGAAAAAAACAAACCAAGAGAATAATTCAGGGGTAAAAAATGTGGAAAATTGCATTCTGGCTTTTTTTGTGTTGTAAGTTAGGTTAGGGGTATTATTTTAAATTAAGACTAAAAAAAATTAAACTCAAGGTCTTTCAAGGACATAGATAACAATTTCAAAGCCTGGATATTTTTTCCAAACAAATTCAAGCACTAATAATCCCTAATTTATCTCACATAAAAGTCCCTAAATAATCCCCTAAATTAAGATTGCAAAGGGATCCCTAATTCTACCCCAACCCCCCCCCCCCCCCATTAAAGTCAAGTCTGTAAAGAGCCCCACCCTCCTCAAAAATTACTGAATTTAATTATAGTTTAGATTTGAGCTTTTTCATTTTTACAACTCTATTGCCCCCCCCCCCAAAAAAAACTCCCTAGTTAAAGTTTGAAAAAGGTGCTGATTGATTCCCAAAAAATGAAAGGGGGGTTTTTTTTTACCCTGCTTGGTCCCCTGACAATTCTGAGTACTTCGTTAGCTCAGAATAGCTTGGGGGGCACTTGCGGGGGGCCTACTTGGCTTCCTGATCCCCCAGAGTACTTAGTTAGCTCGGGGGGCTAAGGAAGGGTGAGTGCTCCCTCGGTCCTGAGGCCGAAGAGTGATTTGAACTACAGAAAATCCCGGTATTTATGCGTTTTGGGTGACCTACTTTTCAAAAAACCAACTTTTGGTTTTTTAAATTATCCGGACAGATTTTTTTTTTAGCTGGTTAACCGGTGCACATAAAATGACTTTTCACAGCTGCATTTGCCATTTGGAAAAATTTTTTTCGAACAGGACGGTTTAACTAGAAGAGCAGGTAAGAAGATCGTTTATTCCACCGATTTCAAACATAAATGTGCCTTAATACAAGTTTTAGGGCAATGCCAAATCGTAAAATAAGGTTTTAAAATAAAGTTTTTTGGATTCTGTAAAATTAGCGACTTTTGTAGAAATGTTTCCATTTAGCACAAAGCGATAAAATGAAAGTAAATGTGCCGAGCAACTGCCCCTTTTTTAAAATTTCGTGTGTATTTTTTACAATTCTAGATTTTAATCACGGGTTAGGCACTAGTTTATGGCAGTGTTGATCACTTTAAGATCAGTTAATATATAAAGGATTGTTGTTTTGTAAAAATAAACAAAAGTTTACTTACCTTCTGTAGGGACAAAAATCGTGCGGCAATCTCTTCATTTTTCGGCATACGTAAGAAAAACGTATAATGCATCCTGGCATGGCTTTCATTAAAGGTCACTTTTTGTTGGAACTAAGCGAAATGTAAATAAATCATCGGTTAGTTTTTCCCGGCCACGTCTCCAGGCCGATTTTTGTTGGCAATAGCGCTTGTTACTTAATTTTTGTACTAACCGACATAAATCTTCACTCTAGTACCGTTTCACATCATAAATCAGAAATTTTGTTTTAGCCTTGTTAACGCCCCCTCCACTTTTTTATCGAATTAATTTTAGCCGCCCATGGGCGTTTAATAGGCGATTTACGGTATAAACATCTCAAAAATATTCAAAAAGATGTAAAGCCAACGTTGCTTTAGTTGGTGTCTATGGCTAGCGCAAAGCAAGGTCGTTGCTCCGGAAACTGGGTAGATGGAAAACCAGAATTGAGCTACAACGAACGAATGCTTTTCTGTGTTTATTATTGTCAGTTTTCGTCTGCTTTTGTTGTTATTGTAAGTTAGTTTAGACTACATCAGGCAACGTGAGTGAATAGCATAATTTTAAAACGTTAATTACAAAAAAATTCCGTTCAATAAAAGTGATGTACAAACCGGGTACATCTGCCGGGTATTCTGCCTTCGCTGAGAATATACAGAGCATTCGAAAACCCAATCTAAACTCATCCGCTCTGGAGACAGAGCGAAGTTTTGCTCATGGGCGTTCTGTGTTAACGTTGCCAAACTCCTCAAGATGGTTGAGTTTGGATTGGTAGTTATTCAACTTAACTTTATATAAGATACATGTTGTTTTCTGGTTAAAGAAACGTTTTTCGTCACATTTTTGAAAAACTGCTACCCCGGTCCTTTTTTCCACACTTGAGATGCCCAAACTTTTTTTCCTGACTTTATTGTGTAGAATTTTGTGTCCCTCATAAAATATTTTGTCATCCCCCCCCCCCCAAAAAAAAAAATGCTATCTAGGGAAGAAACAATTAGCGCTATTGTCATATTCAAAATTGACCGTTTTTTTTAAATATAGCAATAACCAATCCTTGCCCGTATCAAATGGTCCACGCGCTAGAAAGTCACACCCATCATCCGTAAAAAAAAAAAATATGTGTAACTTGTGAAAAATGCTCAGCAACGCTTTTAAAAAAAACCCGCAAAAAATATTCAAATAGCACCCAGCGAGGTTTTTTTACACACCGGACACTTTTTAAATGCTAAATATTGCGAGAAGGCCTGCAAAGGGGTGGGGGGGGGGGGACTCAAAAGGGCCTGCTTTCCGCCAAATCCCTTACT
Organism: Lithobius niger; assembly: GCA_023313725.1. Taxonomy (NCBI): domain Eukaryota; kingdom Metazoa; phylum Arthropoda; class Chilopoda; order Lithobiomorpha; family Lithobiidae; genus Lithobius; species Lithobius niger. Next base: position 42,024 of record JAHWFP010060408.1, on the reverse strand, counting down.
ACTTGTGCCCTCCCATATTGACGATCTTATGTTTTTTCGTTGTAGCACATCTCACTCCTGCTTCGTTCCTCGAAATAAACATTCGTAATTTATCCATCAAATCACCAGTGAGAACTTTCTTGAGAGTATCTTCCACCATCCAAACATTCGTATGAAGTTGTCGGAGGCAGCGGTGGCAATCGGCGATCCTTGTGCGCAAAAATTGGCGGCTCGCGTGCACCTCCGGCTTTAGGCCTAACCGTTGTTTTTGCCAGTCTGGAATATTACGTATTTTCCTCCGTGCGTAAGTAATGCCGTCTGCTACGTTCCAGAGTATGAATCTAGACATTTTTAAATACTCACCTTAAAAAACCCTCTCGCCAGCCCAACTCAGGCGGCTACCACCTGAAGGCAAATCTGCTAGGACGCACGAAACTCGAGGTACATTGGACAGAGAATGAGCATATTTAACAAAATAAGCTAACATTGAGTATTTTCGGATAAGTTTAATATTAAGTTTTAGGTTTAAAATTATAGTTTTGTATTGGATTTTTTTTAAACTAACAATTCAGAAGTTTGAGGTAAATTAAAAAAGGTCCAGAGATTTCTTCATTCTTAAACAGAGTACCAGTAATGGGTACTCCAAGTGAACATACCTGCATTTGTACAAACTGATTTGGCAGCTCTTGTTTGCTGGGTTCGGCAGACTTTACAGTTTCTTTGGTTTGGGTGTTTGATACAGCATTATTAATAGCATTATTAATAACTAACTACACAAAAATAAACTTACTGAAGAGATTATTTTAATTTTCTCTTTGCAGTACTTGCACAACACATGTAAATCAGATTAATACAATACGCACCAGATAAATCTGTTTTATGCAACCAACCAGTTAACATACAAAAAAAAAATCAAATTTTCTGTTACGTAATATTCTACTTTCTAAACATGTTAAAAATGACTGAATTAAATGCGATATACATGTAGACAATATAAAAGTAATGAACCATACTTTGTTTCATTTATGATGTTCAAAAAACCACTGTTCAGCCAAATCACCGATGGACATTTCAGCTTCACTTTCAGGCCAGATTAATGCAGGGACTTTAGGGATGTATGGCCCGGGCCCCAAATTTCTAAGGGGCCCCCTGGACTGTTGAAAGTTGAGAACAACAAAAATGTTAAATAAAAAATAATTAAGATGTGAAGCCACCTTTTTTTTGCTTGGTTGGTAAGCTAAAAACTTGTTGATCCATACTGCTCTTTTTTCCTACTGGAGATACTTCAAGCACAAAGAATAGTGAAATGATATGCATTTCAGAAAGTCACTCCCTGCAAGGCGAGTCTTTACCCAAAACAAAGAAAATGTAATAAGTGAGCCAAAGCTACCTACTGCTCACTACCCATATAATAACATCTGCTAGTCTCTCTTATTCCCTCCACTCTGGTTAGGCATTACAAGGAAATTTCCACCCTTTTTCCTAGCATATTTCAATTCTTGACCTTTGTACACGCACCAAAAAACGATCAATGTCTATTGTGTAGCCGATTTCACAAAATCAAAATACATTTCTTCTCATCTTAATCATTTTGTTCAATTGTCCTACCACCAACAATTGCACCAACAATGGCACCAACTCATCCGTCCGATGTTTAAAGAATAAATTAATTAAACTTTCTAAAGTAGTATGTATACCTTTGGCATCACTGTTGGACTGAAACAAGTGTTGCAAGTCAAAAAAGACTTACTTATTTTAGTAACTACATTGTTACACCAAAACACTACTTTTCAACATGAACGGGTGTCTACTCGTGTTGGGCAACCCTACTAAAAAAACGAAAAATTACATGATAAACTCGATAAGTGAACTAGTTATTTAAATAGAAGGAAAAAGTAGGCGGACAAGTAATACCATATGTTGGCAGGAAAATCGAACAAAATTATAAAAATGTTAGGGCATGAAAAGAAATACGTTTGGTTCTCGGGCATTTTCATTCCAAAAGTAACCAGACCACCAGTCTTTTTATTTTATTGGAAGTAACTCGAGTCTGCTTTTAACTACCCAAAACACTTGGATTTTAATTTTACAGAGCTGCAAGTGCAATCATTGAATGCCAAGTTAGGCTTAATAATACTTATTTTCAGCTAACTGAATTGCTTCTTTGTACAGTAATAAATTTTGCTTGAGATAGCAAATAAAAAGCGAAGACGAGGAGCAAATTTTACCACCAGGCAGGGCCTGAGAACCGACAAGATTTTTAAGGCCACCAAAAAAAAAAAGTTTTAATAGCATAAAATTATCTATGCATATACTGTATCAATCGTTCTGTTTGCATGGAAATAGAACCCACAGATTAGAGAACAACCGCCCCACACAGATACGACTCCGCTATGGTAGAGCGTGTAATGCCTGCAACAGCTGGCTCCATCTGGCGAAAAGCGCGTCGCAGCCGTAGTCGCAAGCTCGGAGCAAGGGTTAAGAAGCCTAGCAAAACCTATGGCACCAACCTTTGCAACCTACATTCCATTACTAAAACCTCGACTAAAACATCCATGAAGGCTTATAAACATAAAGTAATATGCATTATTTATATACTTGTAGTAAATCATTGTAAAAGTTATTTTTTTGTCCATCTTCCAAGAGTTGCAATCCGACAAGCGAAAATCAACAGCAAGCGCCCTCTCGGATGCACTGCAATTCAGAATGATGTTCGGCCATAAACTACAACAAGAGTGTATAAATTGTATACACGGCCGTAGGACTTGTATTTATGCTGCCCCTGACTACAACAATTCAAGAATTAAGAATCGAATTTGGATTTTCAAATTCCGAAAAGATTTAGCCTGGTATAAAAAAAGATGCCAAGAAACTTGGCCAGAGATTAAAAAAAAAAATTAAGACATTGGCCAGGTATAAATTAAATGTAAAGGAATTAGTCAGATAGAAATACGATAGTTTGAAACTGGCTGTCCGTACTTAACAAAGGTAAAGAAAAAAATAAATAAAATTTGTCCAAAAACGTAATGTTGTAAAAAACATGACGGAAAAAAGAGGATATTCTTTTTAGTTATGTTCCCCATTTCTTTGGATAGCCAACAACACGTTCTACTTGCGATAAGGCAATGAAAAAAGTTTAAAAGTTTTAAAAACTTCAAAATGACCATGCAAAGTTAAAAAAAAAAAAAAAAAAGGTTTTCTTTTAAGCCTTCATAGCCTAAAAGGTGACAGATAAGCTTTTATTTTAGTGCGATTTCTAATATTATTTTTTGTTAATTTTAAATAAAACATCCCGAGATTTTCTTACCTGTATTAAAAGAACGAATGGAAAACAACATGTTTGCAAAAATAGGCACCAAGCTAGCTAATGCAACCAGTAATCTCAATGTTCATCTATTAAGAATAGAAAAACTTTTTTTTTATGGAATGTGACAACAACAAAGGTTGAAAAAAGTTTTAAAAACTTTTTCAGGTTTGTGTGTAAGTGCAACTTTCCCCCCCCCCCCTTAACTTTATCACTCCTGCATTCATCAACGAGCGTTTGGTATGTTTTATAGTTCTTATTTTTTATCAATGTTTTTGTTTTATTTTAGAGGCATTCTGTTTTCTCAACTACTGACCTTCCTTTTTCAGTTGCTCTGAATTAAATTTTATTGTAATAAAATAAAAACTATTGCGTTTTAACCAAGCGTTCGTATTTTGTTCACGCGTATGAATTTGATTGCTTCATCATTACCATAGACTTAGTTCGGTTAGTATCTTTGACAATTAAAACAAATGGTAAAAATGTTAAGTATTACCGAAAAATTATCGTTAATTTCACGACGTGTTTAATTTGGCAACTTTAGGGACCGGGATGGCGTCGAAGGATATGGGGGAGGGGGGGGGG
>JAHWFP010060408.1:0-38056 GCA_023313725.1 Lithobius niger | reverse complement strand
ATGGGGGAGGGGGGGGGGGAGGGAATCAAATGTTTTGGAGATCTCTTAGAGATCATATTTTGTTAGCCCTATTGGGATGGGAAGGGGGGGGGGGGAGAAAAACACTGACCAAACTAGGAGAAAAATACAATTCTTAGTCTCAAAACTGGCGCTTGCACACTAGAATGCTAATAACGCATTGGCTTGTGGTGTCTTGTCCTGGACCCCCCCACCCCCCAATGTCAGAAAAAGTTTCTAAGTGGTCAGTGTCAATGCTAATGTTGAGGACACTTACTTTTTAAAAATGTGCTTGGGCCCTGGGGGATTCTTCATCTTGCAAAGGTTGATTGGCTGCGTTGGAGGTATAGGCGTGTCACACACACTTTGCATTTATCCTATCAATAATCATTGTACTGCTATGATTCTGGATACCTTCGTGGTTTAAAAACATACACTTTTGAATTTTTTGAGAATATTGTTTTTCTGGCTGCAGAAATCACTGACAGGTAGTCTCACTTGACACAAGAAAGATTTTCTGTGTGTAGGAGCTAGTTTTTGTTGGACTTGAACGGGAGGGAAAAGATTTTTTTTCTGTCTTGCACGTAGAGAGGGGGAGGAGGAAGTCATCGAAATTTCCGCTGATAGTCTCACCAGGCTCAAGAAAGCTTATGTTTTGTTAGTGGAGGGACCCAATTTTATTTTCGGTAGTTGATGAAACGTGAGAATCAAGTTTTACACGGTCTTGGGGGCGGGGGGGGGGGCGAGGGGGTGAAATGGCTATCAAAATTTTGCCGGTTAGGAAGTCAATCCCCTCCCCCCTACCCCGCGTAGACAACGACCGATCCCTTAGCCTAAATGAAATTAGACGATCATTTCGTTTGCTTGAAATTCGGCAAAAAAAAAAATATTTTATCTAGTAGCATTAGAGTTAACCATTGGAAAATCAGACTGGTGGTAAATTTTTGATTAGAATTAGGTCGTAGTATCTAACAAGTAAAATAATTGAGGTATAACTTGTTAAAAAAAACAAGTTTTTCTTCCATACATATCCAAAATTTCATCAAACCACTGGATAGAAAAAAAAAGTTGGAAAAAGTCAAGATTTCAGTTTTTCAGCTTGTCTAGTCGTAACACCCTCAATTGATATTATATCTGCTTATTAAATTATTTTATTATATTTTAATTCGGTCAAACTACTAGATCTAACTCCGTCAAAGTTTGACACGACGTTCGTTAGTTCGTGCTATAACAAGATGCAGCACATGGCGTGTTGCGCGTTATTCGCCAGCTGACGTTGCGGTCGCGCATTACAGAGAGAAGAATTGGGGAGACTAGCGGTGTCCTATCTGTGTGGCGGTTGTTCTCTAATCTGTGATAGAACCTACAATTGAGACATACAACTAAACACTCTTGAAATTGCCCTTTAAACTATTATCTGGGTTTTGCTGTTTGGCTGCTGGGATTTGCTCTGCTCAATGAACACTTGTTGTCTAGGAAAAAATGTGTGTGAAACTTCAAGTCAGAACAAGTCGGAGTATTTTAATTTCCTTTTAATTTTAATCTTTAATGAACAACAAAATAAATATTCTTCGAGAACTTCACTACCAACATTACACATGAATTTACTTATGTAAAGCTTTTTCCTCCCTTCGTAATTGGCAGCTCTTTCACTACTATCAGCTCTTTAAAGCTAAACCAATTTTATCTCAATGTTTTATAATTAAAAAAAAAATTGAGTAGAGTAAAAGGAAAATTTGAGTCGTAAATTTCTGGAATGGGCTCTCTATCTTTCCTTCGATTCTCTTTTATTTCCCCTAAGTTAGCTGTTTTGAAATGGAAGAGAATTTTGGGTTTGGGAAAGGAAATGGACTCGAGTAACGTTAAAACGGCCCTGTCCACTTCATGTTTACCTCCACAGACAATTTTACACGTCATATTTATTTTCCTTCTGCCGGTAACTAACTGTAGCGTAAATTGAGTTAAATGCCCATGTACTTATGCAGTTAATTTGAAAAAAAAAAAATCGGGGTGGGGCATTAAATAAAGCGTAACCCTTTTTTTCAGGGTGGTGAGTGGGTTTACTTCACAACAATAAAAGAGGTGATTGTGCGATCATTCACATACATGGTCTGGATTCAACAGGGTTCAGACAATTTTTTAATTCTCAATTTCCCTGACATTTCCAGGTGCATCCAATGGAAATTTACAAGACGTTTAGATATGGAAACAGGCAATATGTCTAATTTTTTCTTAATATTTATACGTAAATAATCCAACATCTCAGAAAATAGATGTTTAGAGACTTTCCAGACGAGACTAAATGCATTTTCATCACAAATATTGGCACTAGCCCAAGATTTAGTTTATTGATTTACATGAACATATTAAAGCTTAAATTACATAAACATATTAAAGCACAAATTAAAATATTTGCTACAATCCTGGGATTTTGTTTGTGATCCGCTAATTGAATGGAACTTACAGATCAGACACAAAGACATTTTTCAAATTTCCGTCTTTTCCATGATTTTAAAAAAAATTTCTTGTTTTCCCTGAAATTTCCCTGAGCTGTTGGCCCTATTTTCATTTTCCCTGAGAGTTCTATGTTCTCCAGGTTTTGTCTGAACCCTGTTCAATACAGCAAAAACACAATGCCTTTATTTTCATTTATTCACCAATTTAGTTTATTATATCGTCACTCTTCCAAAATCCAACATAATTCAAAGTTAAAACTAATTTTTAACTACACGAACCTTCGTATTCAACTCGATTCATAATTGTTAATGACACTAAGTTTGTGTCGCCATTTTTTGGAAGTGAGCATCATTTCCTGTCCAGGAGAGTGATTCGGAAAAATGATGCCAACTTTACACCAAGTTCCAGAAAATAGCGGTACAAACTTGCACGCATTAACCATTTTGTTAAGTGTATGGAGCTTTTGAGTTAACTTTGTAGCATTTCTGCCTTCCTTTTCAACTGGGCCTTCTTTTGGTCGGAATGTTTCCAGGTGTATAGAATCTTTTTCACCGTTTCGGCTTTGTGTAGTTCACAAATCTCGCAAATATTGTCCACAAAATTGCACTGCCTACATCTCCTGCAGAGTGGGTGTAAATCCTTGGGAGTTTTTTGGCACGTGCACGATGGGAATACTCCATCCTTCAATAATTTGTTCTGTTGTCCACCTCCTCATTTCCAATTTCGATCACTTCTTTTGTACTTTCTTTATCGTTTTCTGCCATAGTTTGATTGGAAAAACCAGCACGCTCGTCCTATCTCGCCGCGTGCTCAAAAGCGAATGGGGTTTTCCCCACGGGAGGCAGGTGCCTGCAGTAGGTATTACTGCGCAGCGCATCTGGCGGCGAAAACGGGCAACAGGTGTTGAAATCAAAATTTAAAAGAAATTTTAGTTTGAGCATAGAAAAAGCCAAATTTAGCGAATTTAGCACGAGTACTGAAGGTAAGTAATTTGCAGATAGTAAGAAATTATGATTTAATGGGATAAAAATTTGATTTATTATCTATGAAGCTTTGAGTTAATTTTTTCACAGAAAGATGATTTAAGTGATGGCTTTTAACTATACTATTTCGCGATTTTAGCGTCAATGAATTTGGGAGGGGGGGTCACTTTTAGCTTCATGTGGCGGTTTAATGTCCAATTTATGGTAATAAGAGTTCATACAAGACAGCTGAAACCATTTTCAAACCTAACTTAAAACTTAAGAATGCCGACATACCCCGGCTGATTCTTGTTTCAAGTGCTTTACCGAAAATTTACATTACCGGCAATTTATAGCATTCTCTTGTTGAATGCTTTTCCCCTAAAGAGTAGAGTTCTATAGAGCCTGCCAGTCTCGTAAGCTAGTGTGCATGCACAAATTCCTCCTAAAAAAGCCTCGCAATGGCATGTTTTGCCTCGCAAGACCAGCAATGGCATGTTTTGCCTCGCAAGACCAGCAATGGCATGTTTTGTTCCTGTCGATACTTCAGGTGGGTGACTCGAGAGGGCAGGCAAGGCAGGTACAGGAAATAGAAACAAGACTCAACCGGGGAAAGTCGGCATTCTTAACTCATTGCGTGCGGCAAACGTACGACGTACGTTCGTGCTCCTCCATTCTCGGTGGCTGAGAACGTACAACGTACGTTTCCGCTTGTGCGCAGGTTTGTGAGCGTTTTTAGACAGTACTGCGCAACACCGGAAGTTCCTACCGCTGTCCCAGCAAAAATAAACCTTCGACAATTATTTACCGCCAAAATAAGTCACGTGATCGCGTGGCAACCAATCATAGTAGGCATTTTTTGTTTGTTCTGTCAGCGCGCGAAGAACAACATCGCTATCGCGTTGTCAACAAAAATGGCTGCCCGGCAAAGCACCGCTGGTCGGCCATCAAGTGCTCTTAGCGATGAGGCATTTTTTGCTGAAGTTTTTTACGACAGCGATAGTGATGCAAGTTTTGAAGGCTTTGACAATGACGATCGAGAAGAAAATGGTATAGAAATTGATGCTGATAATCAAATAAGCGATCTGGAGGACGTTAGTGACAACGAAATTGACGATGTCGGCCATCCACAACAATTTATTAGCGAAGGTGAGTGGAGAGTGCCGACGCAACATGAGCCTTATCAGCCACTCATTCCCCCATTTACTGGAAAGCATGGATTACGAAAAAAGAAAGAATTACCTAATGAACCGAAAGAAATAGATTTCTTTTCCCTTTTTTTTAACACTACCGATTTAGAATTCATTTCTACAGAAACGAATCGTTATGCTAGCCAGGTGCGAGCGTCGGGCCGTCAATTTGGCCCCAATTCTCGAATTTCACAATGGCAAGACGTTACAATAATCGAACTTCGTCGTTTTTTCGCTCTTGTTATAGCTATGGGTTTAGTAAAAAAAAAATTGTAATACAAGATTACTGGTCAACCGACGAGGTATTCTCTACACCTTTTTTCCCCCAAACAATGCCAAGAGATCGGTTTTTAGCCATTCTACAATTCCTGCATCTTTGCAATGATGACGGCAACCAGCCCAAACGAGGCGAAATCGGCTACGACCCACTTTTCAAACTTCGTGATTTTTTAGACAGATTGGTGCAGCGATGTAAAACTGTTTATTTACCTGATAGTTTTATCAGCTTAGATGAAGCAATGATTTCGTGGACTGGGAGGCTCTCCTTCAAACAGTACCTCCCTAACAAGCCAAATAAGTACGGAATAAAAGCGTACGAAGTTTGTGAGTCGGACAGTGGATATTGCTGGAACCTTGAAATATATACAGCCACAGCAGAAATTTCTTCATTGGGAGCTACACACGATGTTGTTATGCGCATGTTGGGAGGGCCTCCTAGTCTACTCGGTAAAGGGTATACACTTTACATGGACAGGTACTACTGCTCTCCAATTCTTTTTGATATGTTGTGGCTGAAGACACTATGGCAGTAGGCACAGTCATGCCGAATAGGAAAGAAATGCCTAAACAACTGGTAACAGATAAAAAACTAAAACGTGGGGAAATGGTTTATGCGGTACGCAATAATCTGTCGTGTCAAAAATGGCACGATAAAAGGGACGTACTTCTAATCAGCACAATCCATGATCCTGAAGTATTCAAGGCAACAGGCAAAGTAAATAGGACCACAAATGAACCCATTTTGAAACCTGAAATGGTCCTCGACTACAACAAACACATGCAAGGAGTGGATCTCTCCGATCAGATACTACAGTATTACCCCTTTCAGCGCAAAACTGTAAAGTGGTATAAGAAATTATTCTTTCATTTATTCAATCTTGCTATTTGCAACAGTTACATTGTGTACAAAAAAACTGTGACATCACCTGTCCGCCAAAGCAAATACAGGTTGACACTTCTGAAGCAGCTCATTGTCGAGTCGCCAATGCCTCTTATGGTTAGTGGGGGGGGGGGATTGAGGCTTAATGGCGCGTCGACAGCTTGGTCATTAGCGCCAACCTCAGTCACAGTGCAGTGGTCCGGGTTGCCACTGCACCACACATTACAGAGATATTATTCAAACCCCTAATCTAAATCTTGTCATACATCTGTACCTCCTGCAAAAATCGAAAAACACCGGACAGGAGGACAGACTTATCGCCCAATTGACGCGCAATGTCACACGGAAGATGGAACCGACGACGAACACCATCAAGATGGCGACAATCAACAAGTAAGTGCCGGACCGTAAGTGGCCGCCGACACCAAGAACATTCAGGAGGGTCAACCCCCCGCAAAAGGAAACAGTGAGTAAGCCTGGTGTGACCAATTCGCAAACGGGCCAACACAACCTCCTCACGGCGACTGCGGCGACACGCCGAGTGCCACTCCTCGACAGTGTCTTTAATGGCCCGTAACTTATTGCCGTCCTGTCTGTCCCACGAGGTTTGCCAAAAAGCGTGTAACCTCAGACGCAGAGTTGGAAAGGCATCTGAGGGAACAAGCCTGAGATCCCTACCGAGAGGGCCAGAAAGGGCCCCTTTCGCAGCAGAATCAGCTTGTTCATTCCCTGCTATCCCAACATGGCCCGGGATCCAGCAGAAAAGCACGGTTTTCCGCCGGCCAGGCAAGCGGGAAAGCAAAGCTTGGACACGTTGTGTCAAGGGGTTCCGAGGATTGTAATTCGCCAAGGACTCCAGGGCACTCATGGAATCACTAAATACAATGAAATGCGTGCCCTGAAGGTCAAGGATCCATTCCACCGCCAAACCAAGAGCCAAAAGCTCTGCAGAGAACACAGAATAGCCTGATGGAAGGCGATGGGCAACCGTTACACCCTTACACACACAAGCACATGCCACGCCAATGTCGGACTTCGACCCATCAGTAAACAGGCGCTGATAACCGGCGTACTGAGAACTCAGCCGCCGGAACTCCTGTAAGTACCTTGCTGGTAGAGTGGAACCCTTCGGGAGGGACGCCAGAGCAAAAATGAAACTGCCACCTGGGACAAGCCAAGGGGCAACTGGCATTCTCCCAAGCCTCAAGACGCAGGGCATTTCAAAGGCTATCTCCTGACAGGACTGCTGGAGCCTATCGCGGAAATCACCCTTACCCACCCTGCGTCTACCGACTCGCAAGTCTGGCCCAAAAACCATGGACCAAGCAGGACTGGATTGCACAGCACGCAAACGCACAGCATACTGAATGGCAAGCTGTCGCCGACGAATGGCCAAAGGTGGCTCCGAGGCCTCAGCATAGAGGCTGACCACTGGAGAAGTTCGAAAAGCCCCAGTCGCCACACGCAGGCCACTGTGATGCACTGTGTCCAACATCTGGAGAGTGGAGTCACTAGCCGAATCATAGACCATACATGCATAATCAAGTTTGCTGCGGACAAGGGCCCGGTAGAGGCGCAACATGGCAGCGCGATCGGCACCCCATGAAGTGCCCGACAGGACCCGCAAGATGTTAAGCGCCCGCAAAGCCTTGTCTTTAAGCTGACGTTAAGTGTGGAAGCCAAGACAACCTGGAATCGAACACCAGACCCAGGAAACGTGCCTGTGGGACAACAGGAATTTGTGCCTGTCCCAAGTATAGGCAAGGATCCGGGTGCAGTGTTCGTTGGCGGCAAAAGTGGATGCACACAGTCTTGTCCGGAGAAAACCGGAAACCATTACTTACCGCCCAGGTCTGGACTTTGTTAATTGCCAGCCAAAAGTATGGGCGCCAAAAGTATGGGCGCCAAAAGTATGGGCGCCAAACGATGACTGCGTTCAGCGTATGGCATCCCGTCATTTTTGTACCACAATTGCGCCTACAGCTAAAAAAGTAAGGGCTCAGCGATTATGTGTAGTCTGCAGTGCACCACCAACGCGCACTACAAAGCGTTTCCGAAGCGAAGCACGCACCGAATGTAGGGAGTGCAATGTTGGCTTGCACAAAGAGCCGTGTTTCAAAATTTACCACACGGTAAAAGATTATAAAGCATACTACAACCGTCACTACCGCAAATAATTTGTTCTGCAGTGCTGCAAAATTGTACATGAAGAGATCAAACGTTGCTAACATGTGGACGACCACAAACACAAGTGTAGGCTAGGCCTACTACACATTCTAGTGAAAAAAAGTTTCACGAGGCGTTGCATTGCCAACTTTTTTTTTTTTCAATGCATGTGCACTTGTCTCTGCGAAAAATCCTAACTGGTTACTCCTTTGAAAACTACGACTCATCTTGAAAACCAATCAGAAAAACACACAGTTTCAAAATCTCTTCGATAATTATTATCAGTATCTAGTGCTACTGATACGTATGGAAGTGACTTTGAAATTGTGCATTTTTGTAAACGGTTTTCAAGATGCACTTGTCTTTGTGACAGTCCCCATGTTGGCCAGCTTTTTTTTGCCCTAAATCTATATCTATCCAGCACTTCAAGATTTGAGTTCAATGCCACAAAATTTGTTATTGGCGATTCAAAATGTATCCGCAGTGCACCAAATTTGTGCTCAGTGCAGCAAAATCAACCGTCGCCAACATGGGAAATACCACAAACACAAGTTTAGGCCTACATACATTCTAGCGAAAATAAAAGTTCTCGAGTCGTTGCGCTGCCAAATTTTTTTTGGCTTCAGTGCATGTGCACTTGTCTTTGTGGCATTCCCCATGTTGGCCACCTTGTTTTTTTTTTTTTATAGCTTCAAAGCTATACCAGCTCTTCAAAATTTGTGTTCAGTGCCTTAGTAAGTGATTTGTGATCGATGATTCAAATACGTGCACAATACCAAAATTGTGCTCACCTGCACCCAAATTGTGCTCACCGCACCCAAATTGTGCTCTAGTGTACCCAAATATTGCTGTAGTGTACCCAAATAGTGCTCTAGTGTACCCAAATAGTGCTCAGTGCTTTCTTGGATATACCCACCCTATGCCTAAACAGAAGCAAGTTGGGAAAAGGTAAGTGCCTAGTTTTCTTGCTAAGTAAGCTTTCCTGCATGGTTTGTTTATATGGGGCAGCAACAGGTGATAAATGTTATTTACAGCAAATAATTTACCACAAATACACTTTTTTGTGATTTTTATTGATTACACATAACCAGGTTGTACATATCCCACTTTTTAACCCAAAAAAACAGTTTTAAGCAAAAGTTTGTATTTTACTAAAATGGCCAGTTACAGCCCTTTTTCATACAAAAAAATGGGCAGCACGCAATGAGTTAAGTTTCTGTAGGCTGTCGAAAATATATTACCTGTAATTTACAGCATTTCAGCAAACCTATTCAAAACTGGCGGCGGGAACCACCTGATGATTGCCCTAGTGTTATGAGCTGGTTCCCCCCAAAAGTTGGAAGCTTTTTTAAATGTTAAGCATGGGAAATTATCTTTACTATTAATTTTTTTTGAAAGAAAATTTCGAAAGGCATAGGAAGAGAATTGTCTTCCTGTTTTTTTTTAAAGGATAAAGAAAAGAAGCTTTGTGCTTAGGGGTTTGATAATCTGTCTGGAAGTAACGATGGGTCCCAGACAATTTAGTCCATTGGCCCGAGTGGACATTTCCCAAAGGTAGTAGGATGTGAAAACAGAGGTGCTTCGTCACGATGTGGCTTCGAGGATCTCGGATGTGGGAACGTTGTTGTGGAAGGCCCAGGACGTTGAAATGGCTCCAAGTTCATGGGCTGTAGTATTGACATTGTCGGGAGTGCTAGCGGAATTTAAGTTCTTGTACGCATGAACAACGATAGACTTGATCCAAGCTGCCATTATGCATGCCGATGTTTAACCAGAAGGTTTGACGAATGGAATGAACAGCTGGTTTCGCCCATTGCGAAGATTGCCCGAGTCTGCCCTGCAGATGTAGTAGCGGAGTGCATGAATGGTGCAAAGCAGATTTCCCCAAAATCATGGAGCGCACAAGCAGCGCACAAGGGGGAGGATGGTTTGCAGGGCTTCAGTGTCTTGGCACAAAAGGAGGCACGAGGCGTCAGAGTAATCCCTGAAAAATTAGGAAGGGAAAAGCAGTAGGTTGGGTCAGTGGAGAGGGCTTGTACTTCACTGCAACGTAGACTTGTTGCGAACATACATAAAAACACGGTCTTGCGGGCGAGGTGACTGATGTCGCAAACTGACAGGAGTCCAAAAGGGTGCTTTTAAGAGGAGTCGAAGACGATGGAAAGGTCCCAGTCTTGAACAAAACTGTGTTGAGGCCAGAACGGTAGACGAGGATGGTGGAGCCTTTAAGACAATCCTTGAAGAGGTCCATGAAGAAAATCACAAGGTCGAATAGAGAGGGATCGACTGGACTGACCTTCCGTGAGAGACACCAACGAAACCAGTCTCCAGTAGCTGTTATAAATTCTGTTAGTGAAACTGCGGACGGCTTTGCTGGAGAAACGAGCTGCTTGCTCTTCAAGAATACCAGCTGTACTGAGGAGTCCGACGATAGTAGCCACTCGTGTAGTCTTAGGATGCGGTAGTGCGGGTGGAACGTGGTCCCTTGTCGTTGCGACAGTAGGTCAGGCACGTTTGGAAGCTGTCGTAGGTTGTTGATGAGCAAGCCCAGAAGTTATAGGAACCATGCGGCTGCTGGCCAATTCGGGGCAATTAGAAGAATCAGGCCGGGTGAGAAGACAGATCTTTCTGAGGATTTTGGAGAGCAGTTTGAACGGTGGGAAAGGTACACTTACAGGCCTGTCCAAGGAAAAGGCAGCGCGTCCACTGCCCAAGCTAGATTATCGGGAAATGGGCTGATGAAAATGGGGACTTCTAGCGTCGTGCCTCGAGGCACACAGATCAGTCATCAGCGTATCCCATATGTCGAGCAGAGATTCGCAGATGGAAATGTTTAGCATTCATTTGCCTGACGGTGGGGAGCAACATGCAATGACATTCCATCTGCCACGAATGTAGATGCGTGTTCAGAGCGATGCAAAGACAAAAGATGTCTGAAGCAGAAGGCAAAATCCTGGTTGTGTTTCGTGAAGGCAAACGGACTTGAAGCATGAGGACATCTATCCACCACAGTCGAGCGTCGGTTGGGAAGGTCTGATCTGTCGGATGTGACTGGTTGACAGAGAAAGGAGCGTGCTGTCGCAAGAACGTCCACAATTCTGTCGGACAAAGGCAGGATAGTTGCTGAGGAGGGGTAGAAGGATGCCCGTAGGGAAACAAAGGTTTGAGCGGGGACGAGCCGTGATTTCTTGAGGATGATGCCGAAGCTCAACTTGGAGAGAAGGGACATAGTGAAATCTCGATCATGACTGAAAATGGAAGGTGCCTGATATTCGAAAAGGTGACAACAAGACGGTGGATGGCAAGTCAGCAATACTCATGGTGATCCTTATTTATGGCTCTACCCTCACGGGTTCAGGAGTGCGAATTGAGAGAGACTGCGTAGTGTCCAACATATGATTGGTGAAGATGATGTGGAAGAAAGTGAAGACAGCGACAAAAATCCAGGTGGAGGCCGAGGCCAGCTGGAGAAGTGGAAAAAGATGGGGTGACTGAAGATCGAGGGAGGCGAAGGATCCCAGGAACAAAAGAGAAGGACAGTGTAGGATCCAAGACGTGCGAGAGAGGGGCCCTGCTGCCAGTAGAGCAAGAGACAGGATCCAATACGTGCAAGACAGGGGTCCTGGTGCCAGTAGAGCAAGAGACAGGATCCTGCTGGGACAGCGTAGTCTTGTTTCATCCCGTCTCCTGGCTGGTCTTGCCCTGTCAACCAAGCAAACAACAGCACCTCCTGACGTACCTTTATCTGTCTCTCCGTCGCTTGGAACCACTAATCTATCATCTGTCACTCTAATCCAGCAACACATGATAGATTGGTGCTTCAGGAGATGGAGAGACAGATAAAGGTACGTCAGGAGGTGTTTGTTATTTGCTTGGTTGACAAGGCATGACCAGACGGGGGACAGGACGAAGCAAGACTCCCGACATCGGACGACAGGACGAAGCAAGGACGCTTGTGAAGCGTTCCCTCTGCAGAAGCCTAAGCAACCCAGTCCAAGGTGTAGGTGTTGCCGTGGGAGAGCTCTGGTGATAGATGACGGCGGAGAATGGTCCAGGAACAACACCATTTTCCGATGAACGATGATCCTGATCCTCGTGATAAGCCTCTATCCAGGGATCAGGGTCATCGACCATCGGACACACACACACCCAGGACCTTCACCTTCTTCAAACCAAGTTCCTTCGGGGTACGAAAGCCTACTCAAGACTCAAGCTTCGAGTCAAATCCAAGAAAACCGACAGGAAGCTTCGGGCTGTCTCCATGTGTGGGGGGGCGGGGGGGGGGTACTGGCTGGCCACAAGGGACCGGAGATGTAGCCGCAGTGTTAAGTAGTGTGCCTACAGATGCCGACGGAAGTACAGGTGAAAGGAGCGGCTAGCAGTGGACAACTGACAAGACACAAACGACAGGCAGATGAAAAACCCCATCAGAGCAGCAAATGGGGACGACGGGACAAGGATAGAAACTGGTGAAGGAGAGGTGGAAGCATAGGCTTATGCACTGGCGCATCCTTTGGAGTTTCTCTGGTCTGTGCCCTGGCCTATGGCAAAAGGCAGGTCGGCCGACGACAGTAGAAGGAAAAACGGGTAGAAGCAGGAGCCAAGAAAACAGAATAAGAAAAGATGCCATTGCTTGTCTTAAGAGGCTTTTATAGGACGAGTTCGAAATTACGTAATAAATATCAGTTTGACTACGATTTATGTAATACATTTTCTTTAACAAAAAAGAAAAACTGGAACTTTCAGCATGTGCACGCTTTATATCAGCTATTTGTTAACTTCTTTTACAGCATCTATTTTGTTAACTTCCTTTACATCAGCTACTTTGTTAACTTACCTTACAGCAGCTATTTTGTTAACTTCGATTAGGACCTAGTTTAATATTTTTTTTTGTCGTTTTGCATTTCTTCTTTTGAAGACCAACACAGTACAGAACGTAAACCCCATGGAATAAGAGCAAGATGGGAGGAGGAATATGGTATGCAACAGCCAGTGAAACGGCTACAACCCTGCTGACTCTGCCGTCAGCTTCCTTCCTTCCTGCCTCCTTCCGTTTCCAGTTCAATCTGAGGGAAACAGTTCATCAAAGAGCATTCAGCTGACAAATGACTATAAAATTATTTAATTTAAATTTAGGTATAAAATCAATATTAGCATTAAATGTCAAACGTAGCACACTAACAAAATTCAAGGCCATTTCAAGGTTTCGACAATGATGGTTCCCATTTTTTTTTAGGGTTTTCAAGGCTGGATTTTAAAATTGAAGGTTTTTCAAAGTGTCTGTGGCAGTGTACAAACCCTTGAAGACAAAAATGAAAAAAAAAAATCTTCCAGGACGAATTATTTACTTATTTTAAATCAGAAAGTTTAAACTGGTTTCAGCTGGTGAGAGGAGCTTGATTTTAAGTGATCAGACGTTTTATAAATAACTAATTAAGCAGACTTTATAAACACACATTCTTCAACAGTAATTATTTTTATCTCTTTCACTTTTACTTACCACGTTAGGCAAATTTACCTGACCGTTGGCAAAATTCTACTTCGGCAGTTCGGAGAACAGCATGGGTACGTGAGAGTTTGGAGTTATTTATTTTTTCTAGTCAAATATCTCATTCCCAACTGCGACCACTGCGAAAATGGGAACCATCATTGTCGAAACCTTGAAATGGCCTTGAATTTTGTTAGTGTGCTACGTTTGACCACTGCGACAGATGAGCTCTAAATCGGCTTATTGTTTGGGTACAGTCACAGCTAGCTTACCTACAGTGTTGAGGCCGGGAGGCCGCGAGAAGCGTCGGTTACAAATTTGAAGCAGACGACAACGATGTAGGAACACACGGAGGCCAAAAACTTTCGTCGGAGTGCCTGAGGATGGTGGCAGCCAGCCACCGAAAATTAGCTGGACATTAAAAAGTGTCCTCGTTGTGAAAATGAGCGGACATTTTCTCCATAATTCCAGTAATTATGACTCTAATAGTGTTGAGGCAGAAGACCGTTCCTCAATAGCCATTTCATTCGTCCTGGCAAAACAGCAATGCCATCACCAATGATCCTATGGCAACTAGTTTGGATTTTTGTTTACTATCTCAATTCAGTCAAACTCTCCCACTAAAAATGTTGTCTTAGCCTATATTTTTCAACGTCAGGACATACTGTTCAGTATCCTGCAGAAAAAAAATTCCAGGGACTATCAAGAACCTAGCCGACCATTTCCAATAAGTCAAGGCATTCTACAAATTTCAAGTATTTTCAAGTTTCAAGCACTTGCGCAAACCCTGTTGAATTAAAAAAAAAACATAAATTGAAGGAATTTAAATGACTAAATTCAAACAGTACGTAAATATTCTAGTCTTTTTAAAAAGATTTGTTAACTAATTTAAACAGAAAATGTTTTTCGTTAACTTGACTAAGAAATATCAGTTTGCGGTTTTTGGTCATCTGCGAAATGTCAACCGGTGATATTGGCATGTACAAGCGTGTATCTACACTCTAATCTGTTCCACGACTTGGGTTATAGAAAACCTAGATTTAACCAAAATAGAACAATTTACTGCAAACATTTCCGTTATAATTAATATTTCACAAATTTATTATACAATGAATAATAAAAGTATCATACCAGTTATTACTTATAGTAATAGAAAATGCTTGATGTTGTCAATAGGAGCACAAATATATTTTGAACAAAGTTTTAATAATTACACATGCATACATGTTGTCAATCATGTGCAGTCTTTCAGATCTTGAAATGGCAGTGAACACATGGCATTAGTTTTCTGAACTACTTAATACAAGTAACTTTTCAGCTCCTCATCAGACTCTTCATTTTGAGCAAGTTCCTCCGAATTACCTCGAGCTGCTGGTGAAGGTGAGTTTCTTCCAGCACCAAACAAAGGTTCAGATGGTGAAGATGGAGCACCAGCGGCTATCACACGATCACACATCATTTTTTGCTGCTTTTCTGTTTGACCATGGAACATTACCATGTGGTGGTTAAAGTCATCTAGCTTCCTGTATGTTACCTTACAGCGTATGCACACTAACAAGCTTTCAGAAACTTCAACGGGTACATTTTCAGAAATAGATGACAGTAAGCTAAACGTTGCATCACCAGAGTTGTTAAACATTGATTGAGACAACAAATGTGCTTTGTTAGTTCTGTCCTGAGCAAGGTTCCTTAGCGTGTCTCTACCAGTATTACTGCATGCTGACATTACAGCTGTTGAGGACAATTTCAATAACTCAGTACCAGCACCACCATGCTGTTTACCGTCGCTTGAAACACCACACCAGTCTTTTTTTGTTAGTATCTCCTGAGAGGTCCTGCATGTTTCTTTTTCATTCTCCATTGTGCAAGTCTTAGCAGTTGGAGTCAGCAGACTGGCTGTAGGAGCATTTACTTGGAAGGAAGGAGGTGATGCAGATTTGTTCACGCAAGCATTTGAGGAAGATGTCATCTTACCGACTGCAGTTGTTTTTAATGTATCTGAAATCTGCAGATTGGATGTGAGAGCATTAACTTGCAAGGATGAAGAGCTACTCACGCAAGCAACTGTCTTACCAATTGCAATTGTTGACAATACAGCTGAAGTCTGAAGACTAGCTGTGGAGGCATTTTCATGCAAGGAAAGAGGCGATGTAGATTTACGCATACAATAATTTTTAGAAGACTCCTTCCCAATTGCAGTTGTTGATTCTACAGCTGAAGTCTGCAGACTGGCTGTACAAACATTTACTTGCAAAGAAGGTGGCACAGCTTTATGCATGCAAGACTTCATCTTCCTAATTGTGGTTGTTGATACTGCAAATGAAGTCTGCAGACTGGCTGTGGAGTTATTTACTTCCAAGAAAGGAGGTGTGAAAGACTTTATCTTCTCAGTTGCGGTTGTTGATACTTCAACTGTAGTCTGCAGACTGACTGAGGAGTCATTTACTTCCAAGGAAAGTGGTGTAGAAGACTTCCCAGTTGTGGTTGTTAATACTGCAACTGGAGTATGCAGACTGACTGTGGAGTCATTTACTTCCAAGGAAAGAGATGTAGAAGACTTCCCAGTTGTGGTTGTAGATACTGCAACTGGAGTCTGCAGACTAACTGTGGAGTCATTTACTTCCAAGGAAAGAGGTGTAGAAGACTTCCCAGTTGTGGTTGTTGATACTGCAACTGCAGTCTGCAGACTGACTGTGGAGCCATTTACTTCCAAGGAAAGAGGTGTAGAAGACTTCCCAGTTGTGGTTGTTGATACTGCAACTGCAGTCTGCAGACTGACTGTGGAGCCATTTACTTCCACGGAAAGAGGTGTAGAAGACTTCCCAGTTGTGGTTGTTGATACAGCAACTGGAGTCTGCAGACTGACTGTGGAGTCATTTATTTCCCAGGAAAGAGGTGCGGAAGACTTCCCAGTTGTGGTTGTTGATACTGCAACTGGAGTCTGCAGACTGACTGTGGAGTCATTTACTTCCACGGAAAGAGGTGTAGAAGACGTCCCAGTTGTGGTTGTTGATATAGCAACTGGAGTCTGCAGACTGACTGTGGAGTCATTTATTTCCAAGGAAAGAGGTGTAGAAGACTTCCCAGTTGTGGTTGTTGAAACTGCAACTGGTGTCTGCAGACTGACTGTGGAGTCACTTACTTCCACGGAAAGAGGTGTAGAAGACTTCCCAGTTGTGGTTGTTGATACTGCGACTGAAGTTTGCAGATTGTCTGGGGAGGTATTTACTTGCACAGAAGGAGGTGTAGAAGACCTCATCTTCCCAGTTATGGTTGTTGATACTGCAACTGAAGTCTGCAAACTAGCTGTGGAGGCATTTTCTTGCACGGAACGTGATACAGATGTACGCATGAAAGAATTTGTAGAAGACTCCATCTTCCCAATTGTAGGTGTTGATACTGCAGCTGAAGATGAAGAGATTGGAGTTCGTAATAAATTTCTCAACCTTCCTGACATACATTCTGATAGAACCTGAGAAGAAGGACTGGTGGCAGGAACCTGAGTCGATACCGGAACTGGCACAAGCATTGAAGAGTGCATAATCACAGTGGGCTTTGAACTTGAATCCTCGAGACAGGAAGATAATCCACCTCCAGCAGATTTGTCATCTCCTGTCACAGTCTATTAAAAAAAAAATTGACTTTAAAATAGGAAATTATCAAAGAAGGAATGAAATTACAAATTCAAGTAACCTAATATGCATAAAAAATGCTCACTTCTGATTCAACTTACAATTTTTATACTGTGCAACCAAGAAGAACTTAGAAAAAAAGACCATTGCCCTTCTCCCCTCGCCGCCACCCCACTAGCTAAATTCTGTTTCTAGTGCTAAGTAAGAAAATATACATTACCTGCACATTTAGCATTCTTATTCTCGAATGCAATTTCCCACTTGAGAAAGATTTGGAGAGGAGAGTCGACTGAACTCCATTGCAAAAATATCCTGGGGACATTTTTTTTCTTTAAAGCCGTAAGGACTATTTTCACCAAAAAAAAATGTTCTCACCGAAAAACCGAAATTTTAACACCGATTTGGTTTTACTATCCTAAAATAGTTACTTTCAGTAATTCATGCTAAAATCGCTTATTTTGGCTTTTCCCATGCTCAAAACAAAAATAAAATCCAGCGAGTTTTCCCACATTGTCCGTCTGGCGCGCTGCTTTATTATTCCACAGAGGCCGCTGCCATCTTGGATTTCTTCACATTGCTTTAATGAACCTTTCTGTTCAGCGATTGCGGGGAGGTGGGCGAGACTTTACTGAAGGTAGGTATTTTAGGAAAGTAAAAACTAATTTTAATCAGTGTTAAAAACGTCTGTTTGTTACTATCTGCAAAATACTAACCTTCAGTAATTCATGCTGACTTAGTCGTTAAGGTGGCGAGTGTGCTGAACTTATCTGTGAAAGGAACCGTCTCATTAATAGCTGACTTTCTTGTGACACTGCTTCCAGCTAAGACATGCCCCTTTGCTATGGAAGAAGTACTAGCTTGTGTTGTGTCCCACCGGCAGTGGCTGATGAACACTTTCTTGTTCTTCCATGAGCAAGCTGCTGCTACTACCTCGTCCAGAGGTTGTAAACGAGCGCCACCGAAAAACGCCCGTTTTTCAAGAAAATTGAAATTTTTTTCCTTGAGACATCCAAAATGCCTCGCCGAGGCATATCTGGCCGTTTTTCCAATAATGGTCCGATTCTCTCCAACTCTTCGACATTTAATAGCCAGTCCAAATACAAGACTCTTGGGGAAGCCAGATTTTGAACTTTCCACCTGGAAGTCCATTAAAACTGCATTTGAAAACCGACCAAAACCACCGACAGCGCTAATGCCTCATGGCCGCCATCGTTATTGGAACTTTGTATTTATGTACTTTTAATACTCGTATTTTTCAGGCAAAAAGCCCAAACACTAGCTTAGTTGTGTTTTAGGAGAAATATGCTGAACCATGTGTCCATATAGTGACAACCATTTTTGAAGTGTGATATTTTTTATTGTGTTTGAACGATCGCAACTACTATGAAAAATTTCCACTTAGATCAAACCTTGTCCGTTAATTTATGGTTCAAACCTCTACTTTAACTTTATGCGTTTTAGCATATAATTAAACTAAACTATTTATTCATTTATTTAGCCTTTTTATAATAATCATTTGCCCCCAGAAACGCTACCATAGGTCCAAACGTATAAACATATTACGACCTGGCATTCTACCGGACACGAATTTTTCAGTGTATATATGTTTATTTTAGTTCTCCTCTCAGCCCGACTAGACCCAACCAAATGCTACTGATAGCTTGAACTACTATTAAAACCAAAAGAATTCTTACAAAGATCTGTTTCCATGCAATTCCGAAAGTCAAACTGTGCAAAAACTTCGAAAACCCTTTTTTGCCCCTCCCCAGCCAAAACTAGTTGTGGTGTTTAACACTGCAGTTTACAGTTAAAAGCTTGTTTAATTTAATAGTAATGTTCTCTGCATTACCCAAAGCCAAGTATCAAGCTTTAACAAGAGCCTAGTCACGTTACAAACATGTAAATATTCAATCCGTAGCCAATAACACAAAGTAAAGGCCCATTTCCGAAAGTTCAATTGAGTGAAACTCAAAACAGGCCTATCTTTTTCCATTTTACATGTTCCCACTCCTTCAAACGGCTCTGCACCCAGTCCCTTTGTTCAACCGACTTCTCCTCCCACTTTCCATTGTTCTCGAGGCCCTCAGCCAATCAGACCCCCGCAGCTATCCTCGACGTCCGCGCTTTCCCTCCTCTCCAGCATAAAACCCCAGCCCCAGAATGCATAGTTAGCACAGCTCACAGATCTCAAGCTAGAGAAGGGTCACGCCAGTCGGGAGTGGAGACGCCATGTCCGGAGAATGCCATGCCGGGCACGATGGTAGTGGTTCGTATGTTTGTTGTTAGCTTTTGAAAATTTAATTTAGGACCCCCAAGTCTAAATTTTAGTTTAAAATCGTAACTTAAACTCTCTCTAGCTAGGGAATATTATGGTGGTGACGCCTGTAGCGGCATCTTAGGTTTCTCACCCCATAACGTCAGAGTGGTTCTCTTACTAAAAACCAAAATCTTTCTTATTTGTTTTAAACTTTAATTCAAATAACTGACGGTTTGATCTTTGTGTGGGATTCATTGGTTATTCACTCCAGACGGACTTTATAAGTAGCCGAGGCTTTTATAATTTGAGGAGTTGACTTGTAAACAGCAACTCTGGGAGGTTTAAGGCTCTGTTTTATCACTTAGAAACAAAACTGTGAAACGGTTGATCTTTCATGCGTGTTTGAAACATACTGTTTGATAGATTGTAACCAGCCTGGGCTGTTCAATCTTGCGGACGACTCTGCGGAGCGTTCAGTATTGCTTTTTCTATTCGAAAAATTAAGTGGTTGTTTTATTCTGAAACACAAACGTCGTTTTAGTAAAAACTTGTGAAAACGAATTACATGTTGTAAATTCAAACTAGTGCTTTTTAAATACTTTATTTCAAAAGCTTCCGTGCAAACTCAATGTAAAGTGTAATTTTTATATTCTCTGTTGTTATAATAAAAACCAGGAGTTTTTAACTTCAGTTCGTTTGCTAGTCGATTAACTGTTTAAGTGTAAATAAATATGTAAACCATTTTTAGTTTAGCTCTTGATAAACGGTTAAATTTCCATCGCTGGTGGCAGCAAATTACCAGCAGTATTAAGGTTAGGCCCCTTTAATTTAGGACCCTGCGCTCCATCCCCCATGCTGGGACAGTAGCCCTTGCTGTGCTTATGCCGTAAAAGTCGCAATAATCACCGCAACACCTTAAGCTGAATCTCCGTGTCAAACCAGGAAACCGGAGGCGCTACAAGCACCTGAGCCGTCGTAGCGTCCGCCGTTACAAGGTGTCCCACAGCCGTACTACCATGAAGCTGCTAACACTCTCAGCTTGTGTGCCCTTTCTTCCGTTGGTACGGCGATGTGCTTGAGCCCCAACTCGTACGATCACACTGCATATCCATTATCGAGTTTAAACTGTGTTATCCCTCCCGAATTCACTTTGCCTGATGTCCTATCGATCCGGAGGAACAGTGACGTTGGTTTCACCGTTCTCTCGGCTACGCAGTCTGCCGTTGCTGAGCAACCATTTCGTTGTACCCTTAACAGGCTTTTACCACTTCGTCCAGAGGTGTGCCACCACTGTGCTCCCACGACGTCTTAAGGATAGGTCCAAGTTCATAGGTCCTATTACCTGGCAAATCCATTTGTCTAGATTGAAAGGTGTGACAGCGATTGGGTGTGACAACTGATTTTCGAATTTCTTTATCTCTTTTCTTTCCTCCACGAGGGCAACAGCAAGTTTGAGAAAATGACCTCTAGTATAATTGTTTCCTTGTATAGTGAAAAAAGATCGTTTAACATCAATCATTCCTTTAAGGATCAAAAAGGTAAGGCAAAGATCAGCATGTAGTCGCCTCAGCTCAAGCGACTCGATGCCAAGTCTATTTAAGCGTTGCATATAAGAGAGCCCGTAAAGACCACGGAGGCACCTAATGTAAGACCTCTGAATAGACTCAATATGTTTGATGTCCTTTATTAGTTGCGAGGACCATACAGGGCTGGCATACTAGAGAATTGGACGAATGTACACAAATGTGCACGAACTAAGTTATGAACATCACCAGACAAGGAACAGCGTCTAATCATATGACAAACGTTCAGAGACAGTAGACAAGTGGACACCAAGATCCTTAATTGTGTTCTCACATTTAAGTTCAGCGTTCTCGAGTACATAGACGGAAAAAGGATTTTTTTTAACCCAGATGTAAAGTTTGGCATTTAAGGGTGTTTATTGGGAGCTGCCAGTCCAGGGACCAACCATTTACCAGTGCGAGAACTGACTGCAGAGAAAGATGATCATCTTTATTTTTTTATTTGCTACAAAGCTTGATGTCGTCTGCAAAGTTTGGCTTTTTTATAGTGTCACCAGCAGGAGGGAGTAGATCCATAATATTAATAGATCAATAATATAATTTTCCTTTGTTTAAAATGTGAACTATGCTCAACCAGGCTTCTAACGAATGCCTTAACGTTTTCTAAATTATTTCTCAGTGCTTTCTTAAGTTTCATTATTCGGTTAGATTGCCGTAACGTTTTTTAGTTGTCGTTTTGCGTAATGGCGCAGTTGCATTTCTTTATTAAAAAAAAAAAGTTTCAGTCGCCACGTGTGTCTTCATTGTTTTCGGTTAGTTTCATGTCTTTTTGCTTTTGGTTATAGTACTGCTTATTATTTTAATATAGTATGAACATTATTATTGGTGCTGCGCTAAATCTGGTGAATTTATGCTCAATTTCTATGATTTTCTGGCTTTTTCTAAAATACTAGCATGACCGGCTTGTGGCCTTTTTGCCCGTAACGTAACTTTAAAATGTTCTTAGTCCTAGTCATAAAGGATCGAACTAGTAGTTTCTCATTATTTCATAATCCTATTTTTGCTAAAAGTTCTGGATAATGTGCTGAAAACCGCGGTTTTTTTTTTGCGTTTGACAAGGTGTGGTCGTTTCGGGTAAAATTTATCTGGGTAGGCCTATTCGTGCTTGAAACTAACTACAGGAATGTTCTTTTTGTTATCGTTTATAACTTTCTTTGATAATTCCTTGCGGGAGCCATGAACTATACTTTCTCAAATCGATGCGTGTTTTAACTTTTTTTCCCCCGTGTGAGCCCCAAACCGGAGGGGGATTGGGGGGGGGGTCTTTTCTGCGCCATAGGTATAGACGTGGCTGTTTCTGGTTTACTGGTTAATGCTGTGCCTGTTTTTATTGTTTTTAGCACTTTTTTTTAATGTGCATAGCAGCTTTGAAGTTTTTCGCCCTAGTGAAATTTTGAAAATTTCGTTCCTAGGTGAACATTACAGGTTTTAACGTCTTATAACGGTATGTGCTGTGATTTTGACTGATATCGCCAAATTTGCAACGTGCTTTTCTTTGTCAAAAGCTTCAGTTGCCATGTGCTGTGCGCCATTGTTCCTGTGGCTACTGTTGTACTATTATTTAAATGTGAAACCATTACAGTTCTGCTAAACGCTTTTGCGAGGTAATTCTAGTGCTTCGGATTTTTTTTTTCTTAAAAATGTCGGCCACGTGGAGATCGGGAAAATGTTTCTTTTGTTTAAACGTTAGCTATGCTTATCCTGCCCTGTAATGAGTCCCAACGTTTCGGCTAAACTGCCTTTTGCTGTAATATCTCACCCTTAGTTTGTATTTGAAATGCTGCACATCTGTAAGTCTTTTACGCACGAGTTCGAGTCGCACTCCTTTGCTGTAAAACGGAAAACTTTTTTGGTTGCCACGTGCTGCGCGCCATTATTACTGTGGTTATTTATGTCTGGAAAACCGGTAACCGGCGACAAGTTTCCTGGTTTCCCGTTAAGACTTATAACCTCAGCCAAGAACACACTAATTAAACCGATTTACTGGAGGCTGACGGAGAGGTTACAGAAATATATCTGGGGCAAACACTCGCTGTCGAATACAACTGAGCTCCTCCACACCATCAAAGCAACAAGCTCACCCCTGAACATCAACTGGTTTCATTCGATGTGGTTGCACTGTTCCCCACCCTCCCCCACTCTCTTATACTGCATGTTAGATCGTTCAGCAAATTGCTTCAAGATCGACAAGAAAGAATGGGAATTCAACAGGGAACTCCTTCAGACAGTTTTCTCATCAATTTATGTGACCTTTGGCAACGATACCTTGCAACAAGTAACCGGAACCCCGATGGGATATTCGTGTTCGCCGGCGCTTTCAGAAATTTTGCTCCAATTTCTTGATGAATGGATTTTAGAAAGATTCCCTTCGCTACCCATATGGAAGATGTATATAGATGATGTGTTCGCCACGCCACTTAAGACAGAAAGACGCAATTCTAGAGGCCCTCAACGAATGGCAGACTTCCATCAATTTCACGAGAGAATAGGAACTAGAAGGCAAATTACCATTTCTTGACGTCCCCTTCGCTAATAACAAAGGAAACATCGAATTTTCTCCCTATCAGAAGAAATCTCACACAGGGAGAGGACTCCCGTTTCACTCAGCACACCCACGTTACCTGCTCTGAGCACTTCTTCTGAATGAACTTGTCAGGATCATTGATTATTCCTCCTCGTCCAAGACAGCTGACTACTATTTAAAATTAGCTAATACCACCTGTCAAATGGCTTATTTCCCCCATGATAGAGGATTTCCCGCTCACATGATCAACACCGAAACCAAGAAAGCATGGAAGAGAGCAAGACAGAAAATTGGAGAGCTCGATGAAAGAAATAATTGTAAAGCCATTGGAGTACGTAACTTACCTGCCACGGATTAGTGAAGGTGTGGACAAAGTCCTGGGTAGCCAATATCGGAGTGCAGACTCCGATATCCTCCGAACCTCATAAAGTTTCTCAGGAGACGGATTCAGCCCCGAGGTGATACACTTGCTACTGCCCCCCCCCCCCCTTCCCCCAAATGGCCCCTCCACCCTACCCCCACCTCCGACCCACCGATAACCTACCAGGAGCAAGAACAAGACAGCCCTGCCGAACCCTTTGCCACCCCCGTTACTTCAAACTACATAAGTGAAACTTTTCTCCCAACGAAAATTGGCTCCCACAGTAAAGTTGTCTATTCTGTCCCTTGCCTGAAATGTGATGCAGTTTATATCGGAGAGACCAAACGCACGCTCCAGGAAAGAAAGAATCGTATCAAAAACCAAAACTGGTAAAAGGGGCTGCCAAGTTCCAAATGGTTCGGCCCTTCAAAGGAGTAATATCAACACACCAAAACATTTGCCAAGTTAATCGCACAGCTTAATAGTTCGAAGGTTAAATGAAAACTAGAACATTACTAATTTCGGTAGCAATGTTTAAGTTTTCATTTAACGTCCAAAGTATTATTTGGTGCGATTAAGTTGGCGAATGTTTTGGTGTTTTGATATCACTCCTTGAAGGGCCGAACCATTCGAAACTTGGCGGCCCCTTTTACCAGTTTTGGTTTTTGATATATCAGTCCTTTTTTTTTTTTAAATTGTGTATTAAGACTCAACTCCGCTACCGTGCAGATGTGTAATAAAGTGGCAGGTCAACAAGAAATTGGTTTTGAACAATTTGCTACTACCTTTTGCCTAAGGCCGAACCATTCTCAACTTGGTCACCTGTTTATAGGTTTTTGGTTTGGTTTTAATTATGTTGTAATTTGTTTTATTTCTTTAGTTTTGGTGTGTCGATATCGCTCCCTTGAAGAGCCGAACAACTCTCAACTTGGTGGCCTCTTCACCAGTTTTTGGCTTTGTTTATTTTGCTTTGTTTTTAGAGTTGGTTTATGTTTCGTGAATTAGACGTGAATACAATTTCTTTGGCAACGTTGTTTAGATTTATCGTGCTACACTAGTGTGTGTCTAGGCACGCACGTCAGTATACACGTTGCCATTGTCCGAACTTTGGCTGTCCAATGAGAGACGATGCCGACAATACTAACAATGGTTATAACAATATTTTCGTACTTACGCGCCATCCCACGCCATCCTCGTTACACCCCTAGGCTCCACCCATAAAAGGTACGCAGTTCGTATCGTACTGCAGCCATTCGTCCAATTTCATAGCTGGAAGCCTTCCCGTTATCTCGGTATCGATGAATAATCACCCTATGGAAATTAACATGGGGATGAGTGGACTAGAATTAGCTAGCTAGTTACACATTTTAAACGTTATTGAGAGTCAGATTTTGCATTGAAAGCAGCTTAGCTGGCATTCCTACACGAGTTAATTTTTGTCAGGTGGGTCATTGCTCTTGATTTCAACACAATTTAAGCTTTTGTACCGCATTATTATTTTTCCCCAAGTACCTGAAATGTGCCCAACTATGCTTCAAGATATAAGACACTGACGCAATGGCGTCGCGCTACAATGGTTTACAACCTCGACAATTGAATTGATGTGATGATTGTTGCCTAACTTGGCATGACACACTAGCATGTGTCTAGATACGAGGGAGCAACCCGATGAGTGGAGAAGCTAAACGGTATTGCACAACACCACAAGAGATACAAGCACAAGATCGACTGGAGCAGCACTTCCATCCTCCTGCATTTCAACACAAAACAAGCAGCCCATCTTCATTCACTTGAATCCTTAGCAATCAAGAGCTTCTCTAATCGCCGGATTCCTCTCATGAACCTTACAGGGCCGTCTTACAACCAAATTGACAGTCTCCTTCACGCAGACTTGACCATACAACTTAAAATCAAAGTGGAATCGTGCAAGCGCGTATCAGACAGAAAGTGTAGATCGTATCGTAGAGATCAGTGGTGAAACACGCGAGAGCGAGGTTTAAATTCAGATTAACCAACAGCAACATCATGCAGGTTAGACTAAACTCCATTTTTGTGCAGACTTCTAAAGAAGGAGAACGGACAATTCTCCAAAAATTTAAGTAGACTTATGATGCTTTAGAAGGATTCTAAATTGTCGTACTGGTGGTGAAGCGTTACTTTTATTTTTAAGGAGGTTATTTATGACTACTGTCCCTGATTATTACTATATTAGCCTGCTAACCTACTGCTTAAGTGTTTTAAACTTGGATTTAAGATGAAGTTTATTTGCACAATAAGCCAAAAGGAGCTAGGAAGAACAAGCCTCTACACCCATCCACAAAATTACAAAGAAAAAAATACAATCCCAAATGAAAAAAACAAGGGAGGGGGGGGGGGGGAATACAACAAAGGCTCACAAAAATCAACAATAAAAGATTAAACAAGCGCCAAAACGATAACCGTGCAATGGCACTTAAATTGGTGGGAACACAATGACGAGTGACGAGCGGGTAAGTGAGGCGTTGTTCCCAACTACAAATTAACAGTAAAAATGTTCCTACGCATGAAACTATCAAGACAAATAGTCCTCAAATGACTTTTGAGAGTGGCGAGGGTTTACTCGACAAGCAATATCGTCAGACTATTCCAACAGGAACAAAAGGAGAATTTTTTAGTACTTGTACGAAATTTCTGTACTAATGAGTTTCCATGGATGTCCTTTGGTATAACTTCCAGGTCGGAGTTCAAAGAAGAGTGACGAGTCCACCTTCACTTTACCGTGTAGCACGATCTGCCCCCTCAGCCTCCTCAGTTCTAGCAATTCAATACCTAAAATTCTAAGGCGATTACCATATGTCCCTAAAACCTTTTAGATTTTATGTAAAACTACGTTGAACTGATTCAACATGGTCAATATCCCTTAATAAGGTGACCAAACAGGGCTCGCATATTCTAGCAACGGCCTCACGCAGACTTTAAAAACCCAAATTAGAGTAGTTGGGTCACCTGAGCGAAAGTACCTTTTTGTAATAGCAGCACGCGGTTTTGCCGTTTTAACAATTTTGTTCTAATGTGTAGTGAAACACAGGTCATTTGTTATCGAAATGCCTAGATCGTTGATGACTGATGTAACAGGTAGAGGGGCGAGAGATAATCGTCTAACTGGAAAATCGGATAATTGGAAGAACGTATACCGTAAAACAGTATTACGGATAGTCGTCTAACAGCAAATTCGTATAATGGAAAATCGTCTAACTGGAAATTCGCATAATGGAAAATCGTCTAATGTCCCTGCCTCGCTCGCGCTACCGAGCTCGCTGCGGCTATACATATAACGGGGCGTCGGACGTACGTCTAATTGGAAAATCGTCTAATGGGATAATTGGCTAATATCTACATATATAAAAAAATCTGAAAAATCCTCTAAACAGAATATCGTATAATGGAAAATGAGACGGCGCTTATCTGCGTCCGCAATTTCGAGTGCTTTTAACTTTAATTCTTCTGCTTTTAAAAACAGTTCATTTTCTTTAGTGGCTAATTCTTTCTTGGCGATAATCGCCGCTTCTCTCCTTTCAATAGCGTTAGCTAGTGCATCGGAAAGTTCACTTAAATCCAATTCACCGTCTTCGAAGGCTGCTCGTAAGATTTGTTGGGATTCGGCTCTAGAATCACTGACTGTAAAGCCCAAGTTTAAACAGGCCTTCTTTAAGTCCATGTTTGTGATATCACGAATGATTTCGTCCAATTCTTCCATCTCGGACATTTTTGAGTCTTAATGGTTAACGTGGTTTCAAAATAAAGCTTTTATACATGAAACAAAAATTAAAAGCAGCCGCTTAAAATTAAACGTTATTTTTGGGCAGAGCGAATTATTTAAAAAACTTCTCTCCCAAATCCAGTAAGATTGCACATAAAAATACACCTTCAAGACTCCCAGCACTTTGGTATATGAATAGCTAAATGGTATTAATACACCTCGACTACAACACTCGGCTTGGCGGCGTTTAAGCATATCTCGTGTACTCGAAAAACATCGCTGCAATTCATACTGTGAAAAGATCGATCCGTTATAAAATAACACTACCAAGTTCGCTAAAATTCACAACTCGGACTCGCGCTTAGTCCAACAGCTCGCTGAGTTCTCTTCCTACTAGGTGTGTAACTCTAGGGAAAGCTGGGCCTTGGATGTTCATCAAAAGCCCCTCGTTCATTTCATGTTGTTGAATAGCAAGTGATTCAAGGCAACGGTGTACACTTACCCAATTGTACAATCGCTGTACGGTCAGTCTGTCCTTCCGTTCCACCGTAGTACGGGAAGTTCGGCACTGATTTTCCGGAGTCGATCGTCACTGGCGGTCAAATCCACGGGACCTCGGCGTTGCACGCAAAATCCTCAGCTTGGCTGCACGGAGCGTAGTTTCCCTCTCGGGCCTCTTCTCCTACAGCATCGGTTGGGGTTGAGACGGCTCTCGGCTTGAGGACGTCTACTAGAAGCGGCAGCTGTTGCTTCCTGGCGCCGGCAGTGGTTGGAGCTGCGGCGGGGGTTGTACTATTTTTGTGCGTTAGTACGACTTCTGCTTCGTGACTGTTTGTAACGTAGTCACAGGCATCTGCTTCGTGGCCATGTATATCGGGACCACATACATCTAGTTGGAAGTGGCTTGCATCCTTCTAGGCATGTAGCATGGCAGGGGGGAAAACGCTTGACGGGAACAGCACCTGTTCATCCCACCGCTGCCACCATTGTAACGGCGGACGCTACGACGGCTTATGTGCTTGTAACGCCCCCGGTTTCCCTGGTGTACGTGGAGTTTCAGCTTGAGGTTAATCGGTGTTTATGACGACTTTTTACGTTATTCAACACAGCATGGGCGACTGTCCCAGCATGGGGGATGGAGCGCCGGTCCTAATTAAAGGGGCCTAACCTTAAACTGTCGGTATCGCTGCCACCAACGGTGGATTTAACTGTTTTACTAGCTAAAATCTAAAGATCGGCTACTTATTTAATTTTACACTAAAATACAATTAATCAAATCTAGCAAACGACTGAAGCTTAAAACTCCTGGTTTTATTTATGCAACAGATAATAAAGAATACTTTCATTACGTTTTGCTTCTGAAAGCTTTTGAAATAAATTATTTAAAAGTAACAAGTTTGAATATACACTTAGTATTTCACAAATCAAACAAACAACGCTTGTGTTTGAGTAAAAGTTTTAAATTTTCACAAGAGAAAAAGTAATATTAGGTGCTCCCGGAGACACCCACAAGACTTAAGAGCCGCAACCGTTAGAAGTCGAAATGACAGTATGTTTCTACATGATCAACCGTCCACAGTTATGTTTCTAAGTTTTCCAAGTACAAAAAGATCAACCTCCCTTAGTTCCCTCGAGAACTGTTTAAGTAATAAAAAGCCCGGCAATTTTACACTTAGGCTCAGTGTGTTTCAATTTGACTTCCACAAAGATCAAACCGTCAAGTAGTTTAAGTTTAAAAATCCATTTAAATTAAACTGGAAAAGTTGGTTTTTAGTAAGAGAACCACGCTGACGTTATGGGGAGAGAGAACCTAAGATGCCTCTATAGGCGTCTCCACCATAAATTTAACAAGCTAGAGAGTTAAAGTTTACATTTAAACTAAAATTTAGAATATGGGGGTCCTAAACTGAACTTTCAAAAGCTAAACTATAACATACGAACCACTACCATCGTGCCCGGCATGGCATTCTCTGGACATGGCGTCTCCACTCCCGACTGGCGTGACCCTTCTCTAGCTTGAGATCTGTGAGCTGTGCTCACGAGGGATCCTGGGGCTGGGGTTATATAGTCATTACCGGAAGTTCGCGCGGACGGGCAGGAGAGCTCCGGGATCTGGTTGGCCGAGGGCCTCGAGAACGATAGAAAGTGGGAGGAGAAGTCGGATGAACAAAGGAACTGGGTGCAGAGCCGGTTGAAGGAGTAGGGATGGAAAAGACAGGCCTGTTTTGAGTTTTACTCAATTGAACTTTGGGAAATAGGCCTTTATTTTGAATTATTGGCTACGGAATTCATATTTACATGATTGCAACGTGAATTGGCTCAGGTTAAAGCTTAATACTTGGCTTTGGGTAATGCAGAGAGCATTACTATTAAATTAAATAAGCTTTAACGGTAAACTGCAGTGTTATACACCACAACTAGTTTTGGCTGGGGAGGGGGGGCAAAAATGGAGGATTCGAAGTTTTTGCACAGTTAGACTTTCGGAAATGCTTGGAACAGAGCTTTTTAGGAATTCTTTTAGTGTTTAATAGTAGATTAAGCTATTTGTAGTATTTGGTAGGTCTCAGTCAGGTCAGAGGAGAACTAAAAATAAACATATATACACTGAAAATTCGTGTCCGGTAGAATGCCAGGTCGTAATACGTTTGGACACATGGTAGCGTTTCTGGGGGTAAAAGAATATTGTAGAAGTATAAATGCGGTTAAATAAACTAGTTTAGTTGGATGCTATAACGCAGTTACTAAGAACATTTAGCGTTTAAAATTTGGAGTTAAAATCGATCGTTGTGGAAATTTTTCATATGGATTGCGGCCAACAAACACAAAAAACATCACACTGCAAATGGTTGTCTGTACAAATCCTCGAGATTCAGTACCTTCGCAGAGGAAGCTCCTCCTAAAATGCACTATAAGCTAGTGTGTTCGGGTTTTTTGCCCTAAAAGAGAAAGGATAAAATAAAAATACATAAATACAGAGTTTGATAATGGCGGCCATGATGACGGAGCGCTGAGGTGGCTTTGAGGTGATCTTCAAACGTGAATTATTGGTACTTCCTGGTGGAAAGTCCAGATTTGGGCTTCCTCAAGTGTCTTGTATTTGGACAGGCTATGTATGTTGAAAGTTTGGGCCGATTTGGTTCATTATTAAAAAACCGGCTGGATATGCCTCAGCGAGGCATTTGGGTGCTCCAAGGAAAAAAAAATTTCAAATTTTTGAAAAACAGGCGTTTTTCGGTGGCGCTCGTTTACACGCCCCTAAACGCCGGATTTTATTCGGGGTTCCTGAGAACTTGGAATAAAAGCTATAACATAAGGGTTTAGTGCACACAAGATATGGAATGAACACAAGACCGCCAAAAATAAGCAAATATTGACATGAAATGAAATACACCGTTTACATAAATGTTGACTTCGCCGTTTTGTTTTTTTGGGGGACCAACGTTTTTGTGGCTAAGAGAACGTTAAGTAAATTGAAAGTTACAAGTTAAAATTACGGTTTTTTTGCAACCATTAACTAAATACTGTCCGCGCTGCTTGGTGCAGGAATATCGTACAAGTATTTGAAAATGGGGCAAAATGACATTTATCAAGAAGCACACTAGTTTTAAAGTAAAAGTACAAAGTTAAGTTTGTTGTTTCGTTATAACAAATAAATGAGGCCATCTACTAATATGTCTGGTAATATGTCCCTTTCCTCTAGTCTAGCCTTTTTTTTTTATCCCAGTAAGCTGCGATAAAAACTGAAGGACGCATAATAATAAACCTAGCAGCTGCGATAGGGATTGGCGAATTGTATACTATGGGCACGCATAAAATGACCAGTTCTATTTACTGTTAAGCTACTCCCACTGGGATGGTTTGAGGTAACCAAACAACTTGTTTACAGGGAGAATCTGACACTAAAGGGTTTCAAGGTATGACCCATAATTTAAACACAACATTACAACACTGGGAGGTTTATGGATAAAAACGCAACAACCTTTTAAACAGGGCTATCCTTTATCTCCCAGGGGTAGACAGACGGCTGTTTTTAGGAAGAACTCCATTTCGTAGAAAACTTAAAGAGGAGCCAACCGGGGACAGATTGCAGCTCCCTTAGAATGTCCCTAATGAACATTTAATTAATGTCGTTACAATCTTTGTCAATATTCTCCCACAAAGGGAGACGTTGATAGTGACAAAAAGAGTATAACATAGGCACTTAAAATTTAGGTGAGAAGGCCAAAACGGGAACTAACTGGGAATTGCTTCAAGATGAGCTCCCAACAGACTAAAATGACAATATTAAAAATGCAGGTAAAATTCAATTTTCAGTCAATTGGTACTGAAAACAAAATGTTAAACAAAATATCTACTCAACGCGTCCGCGTTTACGTGCAACTTGCCAGGCTAGTACCGGACAGTGTAGTCATAATCTTGGAGGGTGAGGCTCCACCTAAGCAATCTGGGATTTTTGAGAGACATTTGCTTGAGCCAGTGAAGTGGGTTGTGATCTGATTCAATGATAAATTTTGTCCCATAGATGTAGGGCCGTAATTTAGCAACAGACCAGATCAGACAAGCAAACTCCCTTTCTGTTGCCCCGTAATTTTGTTCACGGGCTGTTAATTTACGTGAAACGTAAAGGCAGGGGTGCTCATCTTCACCAAATTCTTGTGACAACACGCAGCCCATGCCACGGTCGGAACAATCGCATTGGAGGATGAAAGTTTGGTTGAAGTCGGGGGCTCTTAGGACGGGAAATGTCACCAAGACGGTTTTCAAAGTTTCAAAGGCAGTTTGCTTTGAATCATCCCATGTGACGGGATCGGGTGCATCCTTTTTCAGAGAATCTGTAAGGCTTGCACAGATTTCGGAATAGTGGGGAATGTAACGTTGGTAGTAACCAACCAAACCAAGGAAGGAACGGACATCTTTTTTTGTTTGTGGCTGTGCGAATTTTTGAACAGCCAAAACCTTCACCTCTGAAGGGGTGCGAGTTCCATTGCCCACTTCGTGACCAAGAAAAGTAGCTTTGCTGCAAGCGACCTGCGATTTTTTTGCGTTCACAGTTAACCCGGCCTTCTTGACAGCAAAGAGAAAGTTGAAAACGTTGTCCAAGTGTTGTTGCCACGTTTCGGCACCAACTGCGGTGTCATCTTGGAAAGGAATGACATACTCCTCCATGCCACGGGTGACATTGTCCATGAGCTTCTGGAAGCAAAATGGAGCGTTTTTCATCCCCATACAGGGCCGAAGCGACTGAGGGGGGGGGGGGGGGGGGACCGGGGGGCCCCCCCCCCCCCCCCAACCATCCAAGAAACACATACAGTTGGCAAATTCGAGTTGTCGAGTTGGCAAAATCGGACAAATTTTCACTGCATTTTCACTGCAATTTTCACTGCAAATTTGAGTACTGGTTAATTATTATCATCATATCGTCAGTTTGAAAGTAAAGTTTACAATACATTTTTTTTCCATCAGTTTTCGCAACACTTCTGTGTAACTTGGGAGTAAGTGAAACGCTGCCCCTGATCATTTCTGGTTGCTTCCCTGCATCGCTAGTCTGTAAGGAGTGGGGGAAAAGAAGCTCCGCGAAAATTTGCGTAGTTGGCGCAATTGAAAATTGACTTAGTCGTTTTGTTTGCTTGTCACCACCATAGCTTATAAGTATCACAGATAATGTAGAAAATAAAAACAAAAAGTGGACAAAACTGTATCCCCACCGAGTTTGAAGTCGTAATAACAATTAACTTCGCGAAAATCGTACACAGTTGGCAAAATAAAAAATTGAGTTGGCTATTTTACTTCCTATAGTTCTTTTTCTGTTAGACAGTGCCGCTCAGAAGGGGTTTTAGCGTGGAGCAACTCGTAACTGGTATTTCAGGAGGGTAGAAAATTACTGGCATATTAATATACCAAAACACAACATCACTGCAGGATTTAAAACATTTCTTAGGCAAAACAGAAATATCAACAAACTCTGCATAAAACAAACCCTGCATAAGGACTTCTACCAAGTTATCGCCACCTGAAGTTGTGATATCAAATGAATCTAAAAAATTAACGCAGTTGTCTATTTGATTTACTAGTTCGTCTGCTAGTCAATCAGTGCCTTAGTTTTAGTGAAAACAGTAACGTGAACTAAAGCTGTGTACTTCAGGAAAATCGGGTACAGGTGGCAAAATCAAAAACCGAGTTGAAAAAATTGAATTAGCTGTTTGATTTTCTGTTGTCCTTTTTCTGTTAACCTATCGCCACTAAATTTGAATTTGTATTAATGCAGAAACAACTACATTTTTCAAATGAAAGTTGTTAAAAATTTTAAACTTGTTAATTTCGAAGGTCCAAAATTGACGATAAGAGTTCATAAGATATTAAAGGACAAAAGTGACCCAAAAAAAGGCCACGAAATGAGGGCAAAAATTACCCTACGGGACCGTTAATTATTTATCGCCGGGGAGGCTGGAGATGGGAGGGGTCATGAAGTTTTTGGACCATCTCAAGAGGGAGGTCATAAATTTTTCAGGTCCCATCAAAAGGTGGAGGTCAAAACCACACCGACCAACTGGAAAAAAATTCATTTTTGCACCACCAAAATGGCACTTACAGCAGTCAAAATTTCCAAAAACGGCTCAGCTTCTGGGGGGCAAGCCCCTCGAACCCCCCATGTCCTTTTTCTGTTAACCTATCACCACTAAATTAGAACTTGTATTAATGCAGAAACAACTACATTTTTCAAATGAAAGTTGTTAAAAATTTTAAACTTGTTAATTTCGAAGGTCCAAAATTTGACGATAAGAGTTCATAAGATCCCATATTAAAGGACAAAAGTGACCCAAAAAAAGGCCACGAACTGAGGGCAAAATTTAACCTACGTAACCGGTAATTACTTATCGCCGGGGAGGCTGGAGGATGGGAGGGGTCATGAAGTTTTTGGACCCTCTCAAGAGGGAGGTCATAAATTTGTCAGGTCCCATCAAAAGGGGGAGGTCAAAAACACACTGACCAACTGGAAAAAAAGTCATTTTTGGATCACAAAAATAGCACTTACAGCAGTCAAAATTTCCAAAAACGGCTCAGCTTCTGGGGGGGGGGGGGGGGAAAGCCCCCCAGACCCCCCATGCGGTTTACAGGGTTTTGAAACTAATATTACTATTCTTGGAAGTATAGTTTTTAAAAAAAAATTTATAGAAAAGCTTTGGCACCTGGTTTCTTGGCATCTGCTGCATTTTAGTTTCTAACTATGTTAGGAAGTGGTCATATAAGCAAACAGTGTGTTCATCATACTTTTGTAGGAATCTCGACAAAAGATGGGTGTAAAATATTTTCGTGGGGTTGTTCACATCATTTTTGGACCTTAGGGTGGGAAGAATCAAGGTTTTTTTCAGGTCTTGAAGGGGGAGTCATCGAAAATATAGTGGTCACATTGAAGTTTTCATTTCCCACCCCACCCCCACGGCCATAACTAATGACCGGTCCTCAAGATCCCCTGAATCGATGGAAAAAAATTAAATGGAGCATATTGATTTCAAATGTGGAAGCTCTTCTCCAATAATACATCAAGTTGTTTTGGACAAAACTGAGGTAAAAAGTTTCGCCATTTATTTCGTCTTTCGACACTCCATTATTTAAAAACTGGAGCATGTTTTTGTTTTAAAATGTGACAGTTTTTTTTTTACAATAATACCTCTAGGTCTATAGTTGTTTAGGATACAACTGAGAAAAAGATTTCATTAATTTCACCTTTCGATAGTACACTAAAAAAAAAATTTCTGCCCCTGACCTGCTGCCTATGCTTGCACACAGGAGTCGTCATTCATTACAGCCTAAAAGTCCAAAATGTACAATTAAGTCAACCCTCAATCATCAATGGCCAGCTGGCCTGTTTATATAATTCTAAACTGAACTCGGTTTAATTTAATTTGGAAAAACAAATATCTAAAAAAAAACATGATTTAGTCACAATAAACTTTTTACGAAACCTACCATCCTAAAATACAAAAAATCACCAAAATTTGCTTGACAATTTGTTGCTTCAGTGTTCACTGGAGGCTAGAAACAGGCACTAAAATAGCGTAAAATGCTTCAGCTTCCGGGGCTCTGCTGGGCGGACCCCTCAAAAGTACTTTACTACCAGCACTAATGGCATTCTTTAAACCAGTTGGCAAAATCATAAGATGAGTTGGCAAAATGACAGTCACTCCCCCCCCCCAACCAAGTACCCTTCGCTACGGCCCTGTCCCCATATTCATCATTAGGGGAGCAAATTTCCCAATGGGGGGAGTAATAGTGGCGGCCATTGAAGCCTGTGGCGTCAAGCGCACTTGCCAAAATCCACGGTTAAGGTCAAAAATGGAAATATACTTCCACTTGGCTGAACGTTCAATACATTCCTCAATGTTGGGAATTGGGTAATCTTTAGTTACCGTATTGTTGTTCAGCTCTCGGTAGTCAGCTACAGGACGAGGGCTAGCGTCTTCTTTTTGAACAATAATCATGGGGGATCCATGTGGGGAATCAGTTTCCACAATTAAGCCCAGATCTAACATACGTTTGATCTCTGTAACTATCAAGTCACGTTCGAACTTGGCATGCCTGTAATATTTACAAGGCTTGACCTGGGTGTCAATTAACTACACATCGTGGGTGACAATGTCGGTACGCCCCGGCAGGGTAGAAAAAACACCGTCTACTAGCGATGGGTCGGTAACCGAAACCGAAACCGAATTTTCGGTTTTTACTGAAAACCGACACCGAAACCGATTCGGGTTTTGTGTCGGTTTTTCGTACGGTGTTCGAAAATCAAAAAAAATGATTTGCTGTTTTACATTTTTTAAATAATTATCATTTTCTACGTATAAATGACAGCAAAGCTCCTAGCTATTAAAACGAAAATAGTAGAGGAAAATGGTGCCACAGCTATACCCACGGTCTATGACGCTGCTGAAAGTGAAAACAGGAGCAAGTTAGAAGCTAGTAATACAACTGTTGCAAGAAAAAAAATTAGGAAAATCTGGTTGGGGTGGATGATGGCAAAAACCGATACCGAAACCGAAACCGAGGTTTTTTTGGGCGTAAAAACCGGAACCGGAACCGAAATCAAAAAAATGAAACCGACCCATCCCTACCGTCTACCTGGTCAAAGACTTTAAGTAAGTAGGATTTTTGAGACTGATAAATCTCCTGTCTTTTTGAAAAGACTCATGGCTTCTTTTGAATTAAGATGGCCATCACCAGGCTTGCCGGACCAGACTTGGTCGTGGTGAGTAAACTCACGTTCGTCATTGTACGAATGGTTGCTTGAACCCTCCCTAGGCAGATAGGGCTTGAGCAGGTTGATGTGATAAACCGTCTCCTTTTGAGAACCAAACGATTTTTTATTAAGTAGTTGGTATCTGAAAGGCATTAACAACATCACAGGGTCCATCCCAATAAATCTCTAATTTATTGGCTAGGTCAGGTTTAAGGACTAGAACCTTATCACCTTCTTTGAACTTGCGTTCAACTGCCTTACGATCATAGTAGGTCTTGTTTTTCAACCGGCTCTTCACAATATTTTCTTGTGAGAGTTCCCGTGAGTACTGGAACCTCTGGAGTAAATCCAGGATGTACTCAAGGACGGATGGGTGGACGTCAGGTTCAACCCATTGGCTTTTAACAAGCTCGAGAGGGCCTTTCAAGTTTCGGCCGTACACCATTTCAGCAGGTGTAAATCCAGTACTCTCGTGTAAAGCAGTACGGAGTGCAAACATTGCACAGGGGAGGCATCTTTCCCAGTATCGGGGATGCTCGTGGCATACCGCTCTCAACACCGCTTTGAGGGTACGGTGAAATCTCTCCACGCTGTTGGACTGTGGATGATTCACACTAGAATTAACACATCTAATTCCACACTTCTCAAGGAATAAAGTGGTGAGCTCACTCACGAAAACGGAGCCTAGGTCCGATTGTAATTCGGAGGGGAAGCCTAACCTCGAAAAGATGCCGAGGAGGGCGTCAACTACACTTTGACTGTTGGCCTCCCTAAGGGGCACGGCCTCGGGAAACTTTGTTGCCGGATCGAGGAGAGATAAAATGTATTTGAAACCACCTCTACTAGAGGTCGAATGGGGCCTACAATTTCTACAACGATTAAAGGGCTCCCCATTCATGGGCACTAGCACCATAGGGGCAACAAACTTCTGTCCAGATTTACCATTTTTCTGGCAGGTGAGACAAGTCAAGACAAATTGCTCAATATCACTGAAACTTTTGGGCCAGTAAAAATTTGTAAGCACTCTTTCTTTTGTTTTAGAACGCCCAAGATGGCCAGCCCATGCATTGCATGTGCAGTGCTTAGAACCAAATTTCTACATTCCTTGGGAAGAACTAGTTGCCTGTTTATTAGCGGCCTTCCCTCAGGTCGAAAAGGTTTGCGTCCTGCTGGCTTTCTGGCAGCTCAGCATACTTCCAACATAAAGTTAAAGTTGGGCATTCACACTGGAGTTTTAAAAACTCGGGTTTGTCAATGTTGAGGACAGGGCCGCAGCGAAGGGTACTTGGTTGGGGGGGGGGGGGGG
>JAHWFP010060405.1:6946-31597 GCA_023313725.1 Lithobius niger | reverse complement strand
AACTGCAATACGACACGGCATCTGGAGAAATGAGCATGGGAATAAGCCTGTAGAAATTTTCGAGAACGACATAATGATCAGAGGTCAGCAATATCCTGGAAGACGTGGACTTTGCTGGTTTTTAAGGATTAGAATAAAACTTCCTCTGCTCTAAGTTTAAACACGAGACCAACTCAATATTAATACCCATTTGGGAGGGTATGAAAATGATGAATAAAGGGGTAGTATGGTAAAGAAAACTGGGTTTGTCATAGATTAAAGTACTATAATGATCCTAACGACTTGGTCAAGAGATTGAGGCGTTTGTATGCATTCACTTAGGCGGGGCATGATGGCAAGAGAAACAATACGATTGAAATTTAACGGAGTTGGAGCAAAGACGTATTATCACTAACCATTTAAAATTGCCGTCTATCAAATTTAGTTCTAAGTTTAAAAAAAAAT
This sequence comes from Lithobius niger, assembly GCA_023313725.1. Lineage (NCBI taxonomy): Eukaryota > Metazoa > Arthropoda > Chilopoda > Lithobiomorpha > Lithobiidae > Lithobius > Lithobius niger. The sequence continues at coordinate 31,153 of JAHWFP010060405.1, read as the reverse complement.
TAAAATCGAAAAATGAGATACTGAATGAAATGTGAAAGACGCACGTCCAACCAGTCCACTCTGCCGATTACCACGATCTCGAAAAATAACAGGCGGATTGAGGTCATTGCTTTGTGGAGTGTGCTGTATCAGAAAAGCTTAGTTTATCAAATCTGGTAATTGTAAATAAAGTTGTAGACCTTTTACATATCAGATGTATTCGCAGAGGTACCAGTACTGTGTACAAGGAACGATCTAGAGACTAGATTATCTCGAGGAACCAGGGAATAAATAAACGTGACAACACCTGTAAATAACACTTTATTCCCTACTCCAAAAGCTAAGATCTGAACGATCGGCACGTTGCTGACAAAATTCCGGCATCTAAAGCCCAAAGAGTAAAGGAAGATAATTCCCTAATTTGGAGAAAAAAAATTAGCTACCTTGTTAGTTAAACAAATCATTAAAACCAAACTCAGGCTCGGGATAAGAAAAAAATCGAAATGAATCAAATCGTAAACGAACTTCACAAACCGGCGTGAAAAAACAACTTCTGAGACGCAAAATAACACTTCTTAGTCTTTTACGATTTGTGACTGGCGTACTTGGCGGAAATGATGCCATACTGCTAACAAAATAATGGATACGACTTCCTGCTGACATGCATCAAGTTCATTTGAGCTATTCCCCTCAAATCTAAAAGGGGCATGGTCACGTCCATCTCTGTATCTCTCCCCCCCACCCCAGTACTGATTTTGAAACTGCTCTCTGTTTAAAAATGAAAATTGTCGAATTAACGTCCTTTTCAACTGATATTGGTTATCGCGGGAGGAGTCCAATATTATTTTTTCTTCAAATAAATTGCGCTGCACAAGCTGTGAAGTCTTAGTGATGCCAGAGCAACCACTATGAACCCACAAATCGCTATTATCTTGTGTTAGCGCCACACTTTACATTGGTTTTCTTGTTTCAGTTAATTTAAGAATTTTTGCTTTGTACAAATTAATGCATTAATTAGGTTTGTACCACCCATTCTTCCATTTGCTGCTCAATATGGAAATTATTCTGAATTTCCCTTGCTTTGCAAAATAGCTGCAAAACACCAATTGATGATGCCACAACATTAGTTTAGCACCATTCGTCCACCAATTCAACGGCCACGGATATAAAAAAAACACATAGCCAAGCACTGAACGAATCAGTAAGACTAACTTGTAAACCAACCATTTTAATGGGTCTGAATGTAAATTAGGTCTACACAATTACAAACTCGTACCTAAAGCTGTTCATGTTTTATACAAAAAGGAATGAACCGGTTGAAGGCTTTACGTAAACACTCATGTTCGAATCTTGCTATGTGAAATGATACAAATGCAGACGTAGAAATATTCTTGGCTCCCTTTTTGTTGTCAATATATTTTCTACACGTAATATAGTATTTAGCGTTTAATCTTTTTCTGTCTTTATGCTACAGCTAAACGATTATTCTTTTGTCCTGAATTTGTTAGTAGGCTATGTAGACTCGATGAATGACTACACATTTGGTAATAAAATAATATTGCGCAAAACGACGCATGTTTACCGATTGTTACGAAGACAAAATTCATCATTAAAAAGATTCAGTTTATGCTTGGTTGGTTAGTAGGGGACATTCGTCTTTTTGTCTGGAAATCTAGAAGCGTGCTAGCGCTTCGCCCATCAAGTTCAGATTGTAGGCTTTCTATGGCATATAATTGTTGACATCTGGCGTTGTTGTTCAAATCTAGATATTTTTACTGTGTGGGAGAAGGCTAGCGACTGCTTCTCCCACCCGAAACATTAATTCGGCTTTTTTTGGTATTGAATACTAAATATTAATGCAATAGAAAGTTTTGGAAATTGCACAGATCGATGGGGTTTACCGAGTAGAAGTCCTGTTTCAGAGCTGTGCATAAAATATTTTAGTAGAAAAAGGTAGCTCAACATTGTTGATTTCATGGTAATTACTACCTAATTCTAGTTAATAATTATAATAACAATTTGTCACGATAGCAAAAGGTCTGGCAAGGACCCTTAGATCACTAACAGCCAGCCTCAATTTAAACAGAAGACAGTCATATATAATGAAAAAGATTAGCGAGCAAGGAAAGGTGAGGGGATTAGATATTGGGACACGAATGCCTTACCACCAAGGTTAGACCTACCAGGGACTCTAAGGCCCCCGATGGCATTGCCAAGTGTGTTGGACACGGGAGGTTTAGGATTGGCTTAGGTAAAAAATAAAAGGCAGCTGAGACGGTTAAAAAGCATCGTTATGTAAAACAAAGTATGGTCATGATAAGTACTAAAAACTAAAGCATCCCCAAAATGGGAATTGTCACCACCTAAAAATGAATAAATAAAAAAAAACAAGGCAAGGACCGAGGGTCACTAAAAGGCAGAAAAAGTTTAATGGGGCGGGAGCAGACATATGAAGAGTGTAATTATATGCAAGATTGCATATTCAACTCGGTGGATAAGACCGACGCACAAAAATCCCTAGATTAAACGAGCTGAGGTGGCTTCGAAACGTATGAATCGTGGGCGAGGTGACAATTTCGTCTGGTAAAGAATTCCAAATATTAACCACACGCAACGCGAAAAAGCTACATCTACAATCTAAATGTGATGTTTGCACCGTATGCTTCAGGGAATTACCTCTAGTCCGATTTGACTCCGACAGGTCAAAAAGAGGCATATCTACCCCAACTACACCATGAATAATTTGGTAAGTAAGAATAAGATCAATTTTGATTCTTCGTAGTTCGAGTGAGTCAAATTTAAGGATCTGCAGACGTCTTCCATATGACAGGTTGCGCAATCCAGGCAATGCCTTGGTAAACCGTCGCTGGACTGCCTCAACCACAGCAATGTCTTGAAGCAAATTAAGGGACCAAATGGGCTAGCATACTCCAAAATTAGTCTGACAAAGACCTCGAATGTCCAAACTTTGATTTTGCGGTCACCAGACGAAAAGACGGGATAATACGGTATCCTTGAATTTGAATTTCCAATATCCATAATTTGACATTTGGTTGAAGAAATTGGCAGTTGACACTTAGCCGACCAACTGAAAACGTAGTCAATCTCAAGGGCCAACAACGTACCACCATCAATGTCAATAATTGCCTTATCGATCTTAAGATCGTCTGCAAACTTTGAATTACAGACAGGTGAAGGATTACAAGATAAGTCATTTAAGTAGACCACAAACAACAATGGGCCCGAAACGGAGCAGTGTGGCACACCGCTAATGAGTTTCAAGGATGATGAAAAGGAATCGCCGACCAATACACACTGAGATCTGTTGTTAATAAATGCAGAAATCCATTTCAATAACTTTCCTCCAAAGTCTATATTTTCAAACTTAAAAAGCAGCTTGGAAAGTGTAACTGACTCAAAAGTCTTCTTAAAAACAAGGTGCCCAACATCAGTCGGGAGTCCCTTGTCTAGGGCGCACTTCCACTGATCGAGACACATTAAAAGTTGGTGAGTTGCTGAGCGGCCAGGCATGAACCCAAATTGATCGTTACGAATTAAGTTATTAGATTTGATCACAGACATCATAAGGTCACGGATGATTTTGCACGGAATAATCGTTAGCGCAATTGGTAGATAAATGCCGGGATCTGCGGCGTCACCCTTTTTGAAGATTGGTATAACTACCGCCGTCTTCCAAAGCAGTGGTAATTTACTCTCAGCAAAAGACAGATTGAACAAAGTAGCCAGTGTAAAACTAACTTCCCTTCAAATTTGTCTGTTAAAGAATGCCGAGAACTCATCTAGACTAACAGAGTGGATCGATTTGAGCTTACTGATCACATGTGCGACAGATTTGGCAGTGAAAGATATGTTGTTGTTAATACTGAAAGAAGAAATTAATTCTGAGTCAAACAGTGGATTAACACTGGCATCGTCGAGCACCCCATTGGAGACAAACAGTGCATTCAGGATTTCTAGAATTACTAGTTAATTCCACCCAGATAAAATCATTTATGGGACCGATATGATTTAAATTCTTCATTCAGCTCACGTTTGACTCCAATTGATGCTTTTTATGGTTTGACATGTTGGGAGGTTTTAACTCCAAAGATTGTAATTATTTGTAATGCTATTTTCCTGAACACGCCATATGTTATCAAAATAATTGTCCTCTATTATTATGCAGCCTCGGTTAAATTATTGTTTCCCTTTCACAATTAAATTTTTTTTAATTTAAATTAAAAAAAATTTTTTTCGAGCGGTCGATCAGACCGGTCGTGTTTTTGAAAGGAAATAGTAATCGACCTATCGTTGTGCGATTTTTGTCTTACAAGTAGCGATACCTTGTGCACTCAAACAAAAAACTTCTAAAGGGGTTTTGAGGGGTTCTAACTGAAAACCTCACTACACAACGGCTTGTTTTGTATAAAAAAGTACATGCAAGCAAACATTTCCAAGCTATGTGGACCCAGGATGGACAAATTTTTGGCCTGCAATACAACAAAAAGGTACCCATTAGCTCCGAGGCTGATCTCAATAAGATTATTAGAAAAAAAAAATTTTTTCCCTGTCTAGTTCCATTCTAGTTTTATGTTACAACCGTTTTTTTTCATTCTTGTTTTTATAATGTCACTGTTTGTACCGTTTGTACTGTTTGTCTATTTTTAGTTGCTTCTTGCTTTGAAAGTGGATTTGTTAATTTAGTTTTAACAATTTTTTTAAATTCAGTATCTTTTCCAACTTTTTCTGTTTGCTCTCTTTGCGTTTATTTTTTTCTACATTATTTTTAACTGTTCCTTTTTTCATGTGAAATGTTTCGTCTTACATTCTTTCCTTGTAGGCCTCCCTTTTGCAGGTCATGCCTCCTTTTCTCGTCTTATCTCGTCTTTCCCTATAATTGTCATTCCCCCCTTCCCCTCTCCGTTCGTCTCAATTTGACCTCGCTAGTAAGATTTGATTGAATGCTTGAATGGATTAGGCATTCTTTACCTCCAACTATCCCTCACTATGGATGATGTCAGTGTAAAAGCAGGGTTCGTTCCTTTAACTTTGGTGACTCTTTTTTCGAAACTAGTCTTAACAGCAGTGATTCAGAGGATTCCTCCAACGGTAACACTTTTCTCGGCCCACAAATGAAAATTGAGGAACACCTCTCGAAATTTAATAACGTATTGAAAGTTGGCCTGTCTAACGTTCAGTCACTGATTCCACACTTGTCTGAACTGAGTACATATGTAATGGCTGGAAATTTTGACATTGTTGCTATTACTGAAACGTGGCTGAAGCCATCAATTGATGATTATTTAGTCAACATTCCAGGTTATTATTTGATTAGAAATGACCGAATTCATAAAGGGTCTGGAGATGTTGCCGCCTTCGTTAAAAATCATATCAAAGCTGCTACAATCTTTGCACCAGCAAGCAATGAAGGTGATCTAGAACAACTCTGGCTTAAGATTCAAACTAAAACTATTTCTATTACTTTGAGCATTGTGTATCGTCTACGTAGCCTTCCTGTTTCATCCCTTCAAGTTCTTGATAACTCTCTTTATAACTTCGTTAGCTATATTTATGACGTCATCTTAGTTGGTGACTTTAATATTAATATAATGAACCCTTCCACCCCAGGGTACCGAACAATGAAAAATATTTGTAACATTCACGATACGTAACTGGTATACTAGCTAACGTATTTTTGCAATGCTAGTGAATCTCTGTTTGACCTTGTTATGATTAATAAACAAAAACGGAACGTTAAATTCTAAAAGTCAAAACCTAGAAGGAACACGGACAAGCTTTGACAGTAAGGGTCTAGGTGTAAAATTTTGTAAGAGGCTGGTAAGCATTAGACCGTTACTACCCGGTGGTTAGCTTAGTTCTACTCTATTCGGACAGAATGTGTATGAACGGTTGTAGCAAGTTTCTTTGTTCTTAGAATATTGTTATGGATCTTTAAGAACACAATTTTCTTGTGAAATTTGGCATTTTGTCTTTTGATGCTTTAGAATGTTTTATTATATTTCGTAGATTTACGGTAGAGGATAACCAGTAATGCTCTCTGCTGCGAATACCCTGCCATGTTACTAAATGGACAAATAAGTTTCAACATAAAGCAAAGCAGCAAACGTATACCAACCACTGGATCATCACATGGGTCATTGTAGGAGGATTTCCAATTTTTCGTCAAAATGTATTTATTTCTGACCACCGGGTAGTAAGGGTCTAATGCTTACCAGCCTCTTACAAAATTTTACACCTAGACCCTTACTATCAAAGCTTGTCCGTGTTCCTTCTAGGTTTTGACTTTTAGGTTTTGACCCTTACTCTAAACATTTAACGTTCTGTTTTTGTTTATTAATTCGTGTTACTTTTAGAATTGCAGCTAAACTGTAAAACAGTGCAGTTGATGGCCCAAATTGAAAGTTTTAACACAGACCCTAGGCTGACTCTTACTAACACTGGCTATCGCCAGTGTTAATGATAGAAACAAATCCTTCAATCTTCAGTCTTGCAGCTTGCGTTTGCTAATTGGCATTGTTGTATAATAACAATGTTTAAAACAATGTAAAACAATCAATCTGGTCGTTTAGAGCTCCATAACCCCTGAACCACTTGACCAATTAGAAAATGCCTTATGGAAAGGGCACATCTACAGAGCAATACCTGTAAAATGAGCTAAGAACCATCTTCATAGGACCTATGGTTTGACCTGTAGAGGACAGACGAAAGTATCCCCAGAACAAGAAGAAGAAGAAGCAGAACAAGAAGTTGTCTATTCCCACTCTGGATCTCGGATTTGGCTGGACCGAATTTCACAAATTTTAGACTGTAGAGAGGCCTTGACAAGTCGAGGCTGGATTCTAAATTTGGTCTTAAAATGTTGACTTTTGACGACATTATAAGCTCTCAAAGTTAAAAGTTTAACACAGAGACCATAGGCTGACCCTTACTAACACTGGCTTCGCCAGTGTTAATTAGACAAGAAGATAAAATTAAACTCATTGACCAGGCTATCCAACCGGGTATCAGTCACCATAACTTTGTGTACTTCGTTTACGACGTTCTTGTTCCTGAGATTTTTCAATATACTGTTACAACCAGGATTTGGAAGACCCTTAACATGAATTTGTTTGAAGTTGATGCAGCTAATGCTTCTTGGTTTTTTAAATTTATGATAAGCCAACCATTGATGACAAAGTTTCCACTTTAAATAACATTATTACAGAGTTGATGGATGTTCATGTGCCGTATGTAACTTATAGACCTAAAAAGCCAGCCTCTCCTTGGATTAACATTGATATTCGAGCTCTCATGAAAAAGCGTGATAGAGCAAAATCGTTATTTAATAAAACTAAGAATTCTGTTAATTGGGAAAAATACAAAGTTTTAGGAATACAGTCAACAAGACTGTTAGACTCGCTAAGGTCAAAACATTTGATGACCGGACTAACAATGAGAAGAACAATAAATTGTAGTGGAATCATCTCGGGCAGCTGCAGGTTCATGGAAAAGCTTTTGGTAATCAGGTTACTGATATCAATTCATACACCATAACGAACATTTTATTGAAAACCAAAATTCTGCCAACTTCGTTCCAAATTTGCTTAACAATCAAATATCTTCTTATCCAAATTTTAAACCGAATACAATATTCACTCTTGGCACCATAACTGAGAATGATGTCGTTGATATTATTGTCAGCATTACCACTAATGCTAATGGTTTCGACAATATTAATATTAAAATAATTAAGTTATTTCTACTATTTATTGTCCCAGCAATTACCGACAAAATTAATTTCTCTTTTACGTCTTGCAGTGTACCTACTATCTGGAAATTAGCAGTTATTAGCCCTATTTTAAAATGGTAGGTCTAAGGGTGTTGCAAACCTTCGCCCCATTAGCATTTTGCCTTGTTTGTCTAAAGTTCTTGAACGTGCTGAGCTAATCAGCTCAAAAGCTACCTTGATGAATGCAATATTCTTAATTCAAAACAATCTGGTTTTCGTTTCAGACACAGCTCAACTACAGCTCTTTTTAAAATGTCTGATGATATTCTTAAGGCAATTGATGACTCTAAATTTACTTCGTTTGTGCTTTTGGATTTTGCTAAAGCCTTCGATACAGTTAATCATGCTCTTCTGTTAGCCAAGCTCCACGCCATTGGCCTTGATGCTCTTGCTGTAAAGTTACCTTACTGGTCGCAAACAATGTGTTCATGTACGTAATAATACCTCTTCGTTTATGGATGTTGCGTCTGGAGTTCCACAGGGATCTATCCTTGGGCCTATTCTTTTCTCTATTTTCATAAATGATCTCCAAGACTGCATCACCAAATGTGATCATCATATGTTTGCTGATGATGTACAGACTGGAAAAAAGTTTTCTTTTGAAAATGCTGTCGTCACACTTTCCGAACTTAATGATGACCTTTATAATATTACCCACTGGTCAAGTGCAAACGGTCTTTCACTCAATGAAAACAAATGTCAACATATTATTATTGCCTCGCCCCAGTTATTTCAAGCTTGTACTCTAAACGAGCTTTCTCACCATAACTCTGTTGCAATTAACACTGTTAAATTGAAAACATCCCATCATGTAAAAAACCTTGAATTATCTTTGACAAGCATTTGTCTTGGGAGGATCGCATTAGCACGCAATGCCATTCTGCGTTACAAAGGCTTAGATATCTTGCAAGATTCAAGCATTTTCTTAACGTTAAAACTAAACGTAACCAAGCGGCAGCATTAATTATTCCATTACTGGATTATGGTGATTTGATTTATTTCAACACTGGTCTTTAGATTTATTGTAAAACCATGGACGAACTAAAATGTGAACTGTAACGAAGGACAAAATAAGGAAACATTAACGTTGCCGTGGACTGCGTAAGAATAAAAGGATGCACGTTAGATGTGGTTACGCAACAATACGAGCATCCACGAGCTAACGGTGTTTTTGTTAATAACCCCAAAATAAAACGCTTCGCGTTCTGCTGTTTTAATAACAGCGACCTTCGGGGGTTTCAGCATGACTAAATATCAACGAAATCTTGAAAAGTTAAGGGGAAGGAGCAGGGATAAACAAAACAACTGAAGGGGATGCGCTGATTAACTGAGTGAAGCGAATGAAATCAGCGATTGTTAGCCAGTGCGTGCAAAAACGGGATTGAAGCATCTTAAACAGACGGTGTAACCTTATGTTCGTTCACAGTCCTATGAAAGTTGTGATATCCACCCAAAACCAAAACTAGTAGAAAAACCCGCCAAGTTTCCAAAAACGGTCGGCCTTTGAAGGCAGTGATATCATTCCACCAGGCAAAGGCCGCCAAGGTTAATCCTATTAGCCATGTTAATTGCACATACTAAAGTTAAATGGAAACTAGAAGATTGATACTAGCGGTATTAATCTTCAAGTTTTCATTTAACGTCCATAGTATTATTCGGTGCGATTAACTTGGCTAATAGGATTAACCTTGGCGGCCTTTCCCTGGTGGATTGATATCACTACATATAAAGCCCGACCGTTTTTGGAAACTAGGCGGGTTTTTCTACCAGTTTTGGTTTTGGGTGGATTAGCCTTACATAATTGTATTCTGCTTTTTACATTTTTTTGTTTTTTGTTTGCTTGTGGTTTTATTTTGTTCTGGGTTAGGTGTAAGACTGGGCCTTCATGACTAAACCTCGCCCTTTGTAAACTCTGGCAATACCATTTTCTTGTTTACTCTTTCATGAATTTTGTTTGTTTGCAATAAAGTTTAGTATTATTATTATTACTAGGACAGCCGCCTTATATGGCTAGTTTTGTAGAGCATTGCTGTGATTTTCCATTTGCATGGAACAACATAATCTAGGAATCTCTTTCCTCCCCCGGAATTTGAAAGAATAGCAGAGCATTCTCATGTTTTCCTATTATTGAAAGTCCCCCAAAATTTGAAGTTTGCCAGGGGTAAGAGATTTAGAGTCATGAAATATTGGGACTGGAAAAAAAACATAACAAAACCAGTATGTGCATCTCTGTCGAAAACACAGTTAGCATTATTACCTATTCAAACAAATCAGTTTGAAAGACCACAAACGAATAAACGTAATACGATTTTAAAGATTCCCACTGCGAATGCACAACAAAAGAAAAATAATTAGTAGTGGGAATCTCGATGATCTAGCGACACACAAACAAACAAATATTATCTTAGTTATATAGATTAAATTTAAACTAGTTGTTTCCCAGCGTAACATATGCCGACCTAGCTGATTCCCGCTGATTCAACTCGGCTCTAATAGTCAGCATTATTGAAGCAATATTGTGTTTGTTTCTTCTAATTGTTAGAGCACATATCCATTGTCATTGTCGGCCGCTCACCCTTTTTCTTTGTTACCGTGTCAAAAATGAACCCGCTCGTCCTTGAACTCTTGTTAGTCTTCGTAGAAAATAGGACCATCTCAGATCTGGACATAGCATCCGGAGTAGTGCCAATGGCAGTGTTTGGAGTGATATGCGAGGAAGCCAAACGGAGTGGCATATCACCTGAAGAGCTGCGGCATTGAGGATTGAGGAATTTGGGATTGAGGAAGTCGAAAATGGATTAGGCATGGAGTCAGTCCCCATCAATGACAGAAACAAAGAAGCAGGTAACAATGTTGAAACTATTGCAGATAAGAGCAACTCTTTGTTGTACAGTTACATTGTTGAAAAAGCAGTCCCTAAAACACAGTGAGCGGCGTCCGTGCGCAATACGTTTAGGCAGCAAAGAGAGAAAGATGATGTAGAGAACTGCCATATTTAAAGAAAAATGTATAATGGTAGTATAAGCAACATTTGCATGTTTCGGTCTGTAGTGTTCTTGTGCAAGAGGGCTTGGTCTCCTTATTACTTAGTCCAAATGTTTGATGCTGCCTGCAGCTGCTGTTGTAGGCATAGACGAAGTGGAAGCAGTATGTCCACTTCGCACTGGAATTGCATTCCAGGTAGTTTAAGGAGTGCTGCAGCAAAGTAAAAGCTTCTGGCAGCATTAATTGTCTTGCATGAAGCATCTGTCTCTATGTGCGATTATTTGTAATAGCCTTACAGCCAAGATTTTTTTGGTACCCTACGAAGTTTCTGCTGAAGACATCAGTGGAGCCTTTAGACGATATGGAGTTCTTTTTCATAATGAATATGATAAGGTTACTAAAGAAAGCAAGGAAGTGTGTGCATCGAGAATGCGGATAGTAAAAGTTAGATTGCTTGAACACACAACTTTGGACGATGTCCCTGACATTATGTATGTGTGTGGTATTCAAGCATTGGTCGTGGTCACAGACTGCTCACCACATTGTCTGCCCTGCTGCATGAGCGGCTATTTCTGCCACGCACGCGCGAGCATGGAGTGTGTGGTGTCCGGCTGCTTCTGTGAGAAATTTGGCCCTAAAATACTGTTTTATAGCCTACTTGACCTGTTAGGTTGCTTACCAATGAGTCCAACACCATATAGAAATGTGTTTGACGGTTTATTTATTCTTTCACCGTTTGTAAATAACAACTTGCAAACAAATGCATACAACTTGCAGGAGGAAAGCTTCCCAAAAATGTGCTCTCCCCATATTTTAGACTTACGGAGACCCCTCGCAAGGTCATTGTCCCCAGGATAAGGTTATGAGCTATTACAAAAGCTGGTATGTGGGGACAGGCTGCAATGTCGAACACGCCACCTAAAAACAACTATACATGATTGTAGAAGAAACAATTGCATTCACATTAATACACTGCATAATTAACACACATTAATAATCAGTAATTGAACAAATTTCACTGTTTGTTAAAATTTATCCAATATTCCCTCCTGTTCTTCTACCATCTGTATTATGTTACATAAAGTACACTGTATAATATGTTACTGAATATAGCCTATTAAGCTGACCTCCGCTCAGCCATTTAGTAATCAAATCTGCCACGTTTATTTTAGCACTTTATAAAGAGCAAAGTATCCCTTGTCGAGCCAGTCTCGCAAAAACAGATATCTGATATCAATGTGCTTTGTTCTAATGTTTTTTATGGCGTTGCAAGCAATATGTATTGCTGACTGAGAAAAATTCTCAGTAGAGTGCTGACACTTGTTCATGCTCTTTGAAAATACTATTACCAAATGCACTGTTCAGCCGATGTAGTTCCTTAGCAGCCGGAACCATTGCAATGAATTCGGATTCCGTGAAGCTTGAGCATACTACATTTAGTTTTGTGCAGCCCCCTAGAATAGGCACTCTACCTGCAAAAATCACATCTCCACCAAAACTTTTCCGGTAATCCCGGGCTGATGCCCAGGATGCGTCTAATAACCATACAGCATAGATTCTGTTACTCGAGTTAAGTCTATGGAATAATGTTTGGTTGAGACTGCATAATACATTTAAGAGGAGCTTCACGTGCATTTGAGTGAATTCACTACTGTATTGTGAAAATCGGAGCGTGTCCTTGACGTCCAAAAGTGGAGACTCCTGATTAATGACCTGTAAGGAAACATTCTTTGCATTTTTGAACACAGGTGCCAGGTGCCAGGACTTTACCTTACACGTATTAGTCATTTTATATTCTTTGGCCAATTTATTGGTAAAGTTATAGACTGTTGTATTTTTACTTTTCCATTTTGCCTTTAACTCCTCACAACACTTTGAGTTTTCCTAGCAATGTTATGTTGAAGTGAGGTTCTAGCAATTTGACTTTTTTGGCCTCAACCGTCTTATCCTTTGAAATCAGTACCAAATCGTCCACATAAAATATGAGTATTTCCTCCATCCCAAAATAATAAACACAGTTGAAAACAGGGATTATTTGGCAACCAATTTTCGACAAAGTGTTTTCTAGTTCCATAAACCAAAGTCTTCCGCTTTGATGGAGCCCATAAACTGCAATTTTGAAAAGCCACACCTTACCTTCGTTATTACATTGTTTGGAAACCTATTGGGATTTTCATAAAAGTCTTAGTGTCCAGAATCCTATAAAGGTATGCACATTTGATGTCTATATATATATCTTTCCACTTTAACAATGAGACAAGAATCACAAAGAAAAATCTTATTAGCAAGTAATTCACAACAGGGCTAAAAACCTCATCGTAATCGATTGTGCTGGTCTGCCTAAACCCCTGCAGCATCACAAGTTGTGACCTAAAACTTGTAATGGTTCCATCTATGTTTTGTTTTATTTTGTAAACCCTTTTTGCCCCCCATTGTAAAATCCACCCACATTAGACATTGGAGAGAAAGTTAGAAATGCGACGAGCATCTTCACGCCTGTGTTGAAGTTGGATTACGACAGCAGACAAAATGTAGTACGTTTTTTTACCACCGTCAATCAAAATGTTTTGGGGATGAAAATCTCTTAGAAAGTATTTCGGGATAGTATTCAGCCATGCATAATTTTCTTGAAATACTAAAAAATGGTCGATTGACAACTTCAGCAGATCGCAAACCTTCGCAGGAACTTGTCTTCCACACGGAAATAGTTCCAAAATGGCGGCGATGACAACAACAGTGTAAGCGATGAATTCTTCAGCATCATTTTACAACTGTCACTCTAGTGGAAAGCCATTTTCCAGTTCCCAAAAGCAAACTAATGAATGTCTACAGCCAACTGAGCCAGCGTGATCCAAAGAACTCTATCAATGAAGTCGCGAAAGAAACAGGATTGTTATACAGCGTGTCCGAAGCTGCCATCCATCGTTGCCGAACTGAATTCAAAGCAAGTGGTGGGTGTTCCACTGCACCAAACAAATGCAAGCTGAACAACTGCACGAAAACAAAAATACGATTAATTTACGCTTTCTGCCATTCGGAAATAAGTTCATGATTTTTATCGCAATGACAACATTACAACTGTTAAAAAAGCGAAATGTGCCGTAAACCACAACAAGTCTCAGCCAATATTTTCACGGACGCCAATGTAGCGAATTATGCGGACTTTGGAATTTGCTTTCCATAAATGTCAGTGCCACAGACTACTCATTGAACCAGACGATATTGTTTTATGGCAGTGGAGGTACTTGCATGCCATAAAAAACTTAGGGGAAAAAAAGTATTTGGACGAAACATGGTTTAATGTTTGCCACATGAAATCAAGTGTTTGGACGGTATGACTGTGAAGAGAAACGCAACGCATTTCAGAAAGGGTTGACAACCAGTTTAAAAGCACCAAGTTGAAAAGGGGGACCGCTCATTATTTTGCATGCTGGAAACGAAGATGGATTTGTACCTACTGCTGATTTCGGTTTTCAAGCAGAGAAAGAAAGGGTGATTAGTGATTACGATGATTAAATGGATGGAGGCAGATTTCAGAAGTGGTTTGAAACTCGGCTGTTGCCTAATACACAATCAAACAGTGTCATCTGAATGGACAACGCTTCATACTATTCTGTACAGGAGGAGAAATACCAACGAAGAGTTCATGGAAAGCTGACATGCAAGCTTGGTTTCAAGGAAAAGATATTGCGTTTCATGACACAATGTTGAACCGAGAATTGTACACATTAATTGAAGGTGCCAAAATGCAGTACGACCATTATCGTATGGACACCCCTGCTGCACACTACAGGCACATCACTGTCAGACTTCTTCCATACCACTGAGAACTGAATCCTATTGAAATGGTGTAGAGCCAAGTCAAATGATGTGATGCTGCCAATTACAATCAAACTTTTAAGTTAAAAGAAATTGAAGAGCTGGTACCTAAAGCTTTATCAGAAGTCATCGTCACAAACTAGAAGAATTACTTAAAACACATAATAAAAGAGGAACATAAAATGTGAGCAGCCTATGGATTGTCGGATTTGATTGTTGAAAGGATGGCATTACAAGTACATTACAAGTGACGAAGATTCCAGTAATTCTGACTGAAGCAAAGTGGAGAATGGAGTGCGACATTCGTTACAGTTTGCGCCTTCCCAGTCTTCAAAAACGGCATTTTTAAAGGCCAAATCAAACGGCCCTTTTCAGGACCGTTAAATTCGGAAAGCGAGACATTATTCCTGTTTTATAAAATTTGACATTGCAGAAGTGACAATCACAACGTTAAACGTTAAACAATGAACGAATTACCAATAAAGACATAATATAGTGTAAGGGCGGGTTTACGCAACAATTCGCCTTTGCATTTTTGCAGCTACAATTTAATCGCAATGGTAAAGTTGTCGTTGCCATGGTAACAACCCTATCTGGATTATCTAAATTCGACGTCGTTCGAGTAAATGACTTAAGAGGGAGTGCAATAACTTTGGTTATCTCAATTCTGACTACTAGATGGCGCCAGCGTCTACAACGTATTTCAGTTACGATCTTAGTTCCACTTTTTCTCAGTTATTTTCCAACATAATAGAGTCAATCTTGTTTCTAATGAAAGAGAATCGTCTTGTCTAGCGAAGTGTGGAGGCAAAAGTATCTAAAATATATTTTTGTACTTGGAGCAATATTTTAAGGTTGGCTGATTGAAATATAAATAAAAACTAAACGTACTTTTCATCCGATATCTATGAATTAAATCCTTTTCTTTATTAAAAAAGTGTAACAGATTTAAGATTAAACAACAAAATACCATAAAATGCAGATGTTGTATTTGATGTGTTGATGCTGTCTTTATAGTTCAGAGAGCTATGAAATTATCAGATTTTAAAAGCAACCAGGAAATTGCAAAGAGAAAAAATTTTAACTGCAGCAGAAATTTCACTTTTAACTGCAAAATCTAAAAAGGCCCCTTTACAAATTTACGGGAGGGCCCACGTGCCATTGGCACACTGTAACTATGGCCAGTCCGGGCCTGTGTGTGATTGGATAGCCGTTTCACTGAATTCTAATCAGTGTCTTAATTTTTGGCTAAACGGGGATTCCCGTTTCGCCGACTCCTGTTTTGGCGAATATTTATTTTCAAATCAAATTACGTGCCTCGCTCGCGTTGCTGCGTTTAAACATAACTTCAGAAACCGCAGCTAATTACAAATTCCTTCTAGTTAGGAATGCTTCTTTAACTTCAGGAATATTAAATTTATAGAGCATTTTGATTCTGCGACATGGGATTCGGGAAAACGGGAATTCCCATTTCGCCGAATTTTAATCATGGCCGAACTTTCGGTGAAATGGAAAGACATTATGATCCACAAAGTTTCGATGCCCCGCTCCCCAATCCAAGGCCCCCATTTACACTTCCCCACATTCAAGTGAAAAAAGAAGCCCCCTACAACTCTCCCCACCAGCCCTACAAACCGCAAATCCATCGTATATCAAGGGATGTATCAGTAATTCAGTACCTATAAACTCAATAAAGTTCACTGGCAATAATACAATGCCAGCAGGGCTATGGAAGTGGGCTTGCCAAAAACCTTATTATCTACCTAAAATTTGTTAAGGTTTTGTTCAGAATTTGTTGTTTCAGGTTGCGAGATAAAATAAAACAATGCAAAAAAACCAAAAACAAAATCCCCCCCCCCCCTCTTCTCTAAACAAAGTACTACAAAAAAATCCAAACCCACACAAAAAAAAAGAAGATTCGATGAGCTTGTATCAGACCGAAAACCCATCAGGTCGAAATGAGCAAAGATCCATCCGATAGAAAATGTCTGCACCCGTCACATAGAATTTTACCCATCAGATGGAAATTTCTCCCCATCAGATAAAGGTTTTATTTTCCCGTCAGATAGAATTGTTTTTTTTATTATTTGATAAAATAAAATTCTGGCTATCCACTCCATAGAGGCTCAATCACAAAGCTAGTGCATGTTTTTTGTATGCTTGCATGTTTTGTTCTGTCTGGCGCAACTGTATTTTGTGCTGAGGCCTGTGAACCAGTCCATTACGTGGCTAAACGGCAAAGGAAATAAAGGGAAAAAAACAAATAAAGAAAATCTAGAGGATATAAAATCCAAAGGAAAAAATCCAAAGGAAGAAGTAATAGCTTTATTTCTAGCCTAATAGTTTATTAGTGAGGTAAACCTGTATTTCAATACAGTGGTACGAAACTAAAACAAAGTAATACAAAGAAGGAAATTTGCGCACAGCGTCGCCCTCCACAGTTCTGACTGCATACTGCCAGTAGTTTATTCTTCGTGTATTCCGGAAGTGAGTTTCCGACAGTTCTGATATTGGGGAGCGTTTAGACGTTTATCGTTCTCATATGAAGTGCGGCTGGTGCAGCCCCCCCCCCCCCCCTTGTGGGGAAGGGAACTGTCCACTGTGCCCGCGCTATGCCTTCGAGTATCCACTCTAGCCACCGTATACGTTTTTTTTATGGCAAATGGTTTGAGTTTGGTTATATCCTTTACATTTCATTACAAATTTTAAAAACGTTCCCGTTATACGGAAAACAAATCCCGTGACAAATTCAATTTTATATTAGAAATCGACTTTATTCTTGATTTCGATGGGTATGATGTGGATCGATTTGCTTTTTGACCCATTTTCTCCCCTCATTTGTAAAATTATGAAGTTGTAGAAAGATAATTACTCCATGTAGGTCAGGGTTATCTGACTGGCTACCGGCCTCCTCTTTGATTTGTAGATTTGATCCCTCCTCACTCTTTTTTCTTTCTAATCCGAAGTAGATTTACATATTTTTGCATTTGTTGGTACGTGTTTAGTTTTGATAATTACTGTTGTTCCCTGTGCATTCCTGCAGTTTCGGTCACAACATAATGACAGTCGTAAAAACATCTAGGAAAAAAATCTAGGAACATCTAGGCGAGGCTCAGCCGTCAACTGTAGCCGTGGTGTAGCATTCGCGGCTGTATTTTTTGTAAGGCTGCTCTACACCACGTTTTAAATGACGCTCTTAGCATTATTAACTACTGTGAAAGGTTATTCTAATAACATGGGGGAAATTCCCTTTATGTAGAAAGCAAAATTCCTACCAGATTGAATAAAATCCTACGCTCAGATAGAAAACATTACCGTTAGAGCGAAAAGAAATACTATCAGATGGAAAAAAAACATTCTTGTCGGTAGTATTTCCTGGTCGGATGGGTCGTGCATTATTTTCTACTGTATCTGCTGGATTTCGATATGACGTGCCTGAACCAAAAGTTACGTCAATATTCAGCAGAGGCGCAATTACGGAATTACGGAATAAAGTGGGAGGGGGGGAGTAACAATTATTCGGAATCGTGGCATTATCGGGGGGATGACAATTATTTTACAATGGCAACTATTCAGTCGGGAGGGTAGGACTGACAAACTATGGAGTCAGTGGGGGGGGGGGAGGGCATACTTCCCCAGCTGGAAACAAATAATACATTATAAGTAATAAATACACAGAACTTCACTTTGGAATTGCAGGGCTTGCTAGCCACTGCCGCCACTCCAACATAATGTAACACGAAATAACTGACAAATCACAACACAAACACTTCTGGGGACATAAGAGTAATCCTCGGAAAGTAGCATGTTTTTTTTTAACCTAGTATTTTTTGTGGCATTTTCTGCCTTTATAAATCAATTTTGAACAAAATGTTTCTATCCAGGTTTCACGTTACAAGAACATAAACGTACTATTACTTTCTAGTTCTCCCACTCTTTCGAGCAACTAGTGCAATCCAAGAATGAGAAAAATCGGTTTTCGGCTGCAAAATTTATCAATGAATTATGCCACAGTTCTACGTCGTTAGCATTCCATACATATATGAAACGTCATTTGACTCAGATTTCCGAACACACAGATCTGACGAGGGTTGGAACTGCTATCCAGGCTTTCGTAGTCAACATGCCTCGTCACATTTCACACCCGTTCTGCGTTCGAATCCGATTAGAGTAGGTTCGATTTTTTCAAACAACACCAGCATTTTATGGTATTTTGTTGTTTAATTTTAAATCAGTTACACTTTTTAATGAAGAAAAGGATTTAATTCATAGATGTCGGAAGGAAAGTACGTTTACAGTTTTTTATTATCTTTCAATCGGCCAACCTTAAAATATTACTCCAAAGTTCAAAAATATATTTTAGATAATTTTGCCTCCACACTTCGCTAGACAAGTCGATTCACTTTCATTAGAAACAAGATTGGGACTAATATGTTGGAAAATAACTCAGAAAAAGTGGAACTATGATTGTAACTGAAATACGTTGTAGACGCTGGCGCCATCTAGTAGTCAGAATTGAGATAACCAAAGGAGTTGCACTCCCTCTTAATTCTTATAATCCGTGACAATAAGATAAATAATTCTTCCTGACGAAATTTTCACAGTCGCTTCTGAACTCGCATTATTCAGTGTTTTCATTGTGAATCGACATAGCTAAAACCGACGCCATGTTGGTATTTCAGATGATTTCTAACTTCTAGCTGCGAGAATGCAAAAGCGAGTCATTGCGTAAACCGGCCCTAACACTACCGTAAAAAGTACGAAAATGTTATTATAAAAAAACACTTCTATGAGTGAATTATTATTCTGTTTCTACATCATTGTTTGAGTTCGAGCTCATGGATGAATGTAAACAGATATGTGCTAAGTAGGTTTGGTCGTGTCGCTAACACTCTCTTTACTATTAGAACCTTGAGGAGCAATGACTTCCTCATACGCCTCTCGTTTTTAAACGAGTCTTCCTCCACTTGCATAGCTTTTTCTCATCCGTGTCTCTGGGTAGAAGCAATAGCTTCATCATACGTTGGAGGCTGGATGACACACAAATGAGCCTCGGCATCTGTTATCATCATTACTACCCACGTCTTCTACTTCTTCCAGCTGTGTGGGACGGAAGTCAAACACTTGTTCATACATCAAACCCTTTTTGGCACAATATTGTTTTACCTCATTTTCAATTCCGAATTGCCTACCATCTGGATTGTAGTAATATACGTCGGCACGTCCAGTAGTTTTCTGCCAACGCTCTTACCTGGTTTGTGACCTGGTCCAATCACTGAAAATAACCCTAGTGGGACATGGCGTGGATTCACTTACGCTGGTGCTACTGGTTACAGTAAGAGGAGGTAAACCCCTTATTCCAGGGATTACTGGCCCTAATTTGTGAACAGGAGAAGCCTTATCATCTGAACTGTGTATGTCTTGTTCATACATCATCTACGATGTGACAGTTACTTGTGTGTTGGTCCTCCCCGGATGTTGACCCCTTACACACTCATGCCCATGTCCCTATTGCACATTTTCATCTACTTTGACATGCTTTGACTTTATCACCTTATTCTACTTGTGGTCCCAAACCCTGTACCCTAGCATTTGAATGGCATAACCTACTAACATAACCTACTCCCAGGCCTTGACATCTAACTTATTCCAGTCTGGTTTTCCATAGTGAACATAGTACTTAGCCCCTGGGACACACAGCTGACATAGGGAGACTCCCCGATCATACAACTGAATAAAGGCAACTTGGAAGCCCAATGTCAAATGTGGTACCTGTTTTTCAGGTATGCGAAAATACAAACCAACTCAGTCCAAAGATGGTGGGGTAGAGACGTTTCATCATCCGGTTAAATCTCTTTTCCACCCCATTCATCTCGGGTGAGTTCACGTTTGTTCTTTTGTGTTTTACACCTAAAGTACTCAGATGAATATGGAACTCCTGTGAACAAAACTCCATTCCATTATCAGTTCTAATCAAAGACCGCGGTAGCGTTCCTTATGTAAGCCTCAGCATGAACTTCCATGTTAAACGTCAAACTTTGAACTCCATCCAATAGTTTCGCCCAAAATTGACAAAGACCGACGAGATTCAGTATTTGGAGTCGTGTCGTAGCTATTTCACTGCATTACAAATTTTGATGACAACAATCGAACAGTTCGGCGTCCACAGCATGGCCATTTCTTGTTGTTGTTGTTGTTGGGTCTCTTTGCTCTCACCTGTTTGAACCACTGAACCGATTTTTAAGTTTTATTAGTATTAAAAAACACTTTAGCGTATAAAATACGGATGTAAGCCTTAAAAAACTTAAAGCCGTAAAGGAACAGATATTAGAAAAAGACATGTAAGCCATCAGCGTCGCACTAATACGTGTAAAAGAATTTCCAGCGACCCAAAAACAAGCTGGAGATTCTTTTACACGTATTAGTTCGACGCTGATGGCTTACATGTCTTTTTCTAAAATCTGTTCTTTTACGGCATTACGTTTTTTAAGGCTTAAATTCGTATTTTATACATTTAAGCATTTTTTAATAGTAATATCAATTATTTTTTTCTTGTCTCAGCAAGAATAACACAGATAAGAATACTGTGATCACCTTAAATTAACTGTTATAGGAAAGCCTATTTAATACTCAATTTTAAGAGCTGTAAAATTTGAAAATCGATTCTTTGGTTCGATCTCTACGTGAGAGCAAAATTTCCCGAAGAAGAACAACAACAATAATTGTAGTCACATTAAAATAGCGTCCAAAGGCCATTGGCCTTCATCATACGTATGTTTTATGTTGTAAAATTGAGCATCGGTTTGTTGGTTCGATTTTCAATAGTAACATCAATTCTTTTTGTCTTGTCTCAGCCAGAACAACACAGAAAAGAAAACTGTGATCACCTTAAATTAATTGTTATAAGAAAGCCTATTTAATACTGAATTTTAATAGCTATAAAATTTGAAAATCGATTCTTTGGTTTGATCTCTACGTGAGAGCAAAATTTCCCGAAGAAGAACAACAACAATAATTGTATTCACATTAAAATAGCATTCAAAAGGCCATAGGCCTTTATCATACTTATGTTTTATGTTGTAAAATTGAGCAACGGTTCGTTGGTTCGATTTTCAGGATTAGTACAGCTGTTACGGGACAGAATTTGGGCTAATTAAGAACATCAAGGGTTTGAAATTTGGTACACAAGTCAATTCTTAGCTAATAAATCGAGCTAGCTATGGATCCTCTCGAGATATCCCCTAAGGCCCATTCCTGTCCCCCTACCACACTCACCTGTAGTACTACGAATTTTGGTGCTATGAATTTTGGCTAACAAATTCCAATCTCCAATTCGGAATTCCAATTTTGGCCAACAAATGATCAACAAATTCTTGCTGTCGTGCGAAAACGTGAATTGGTACATAAGTCTTTCTTACAGTACAAATCGAACTAGAATTTGTTGATCATCAACCTCATGGAGAGGACACATGGAAGCACTGGAGGATGGGTGTATCTCAAGGGGTTACATGTGTAGTTGGATCCACTGCTATAATGGATGCTTTTAGTACATTCATCAAGAATTTGTTGGTCATTGATACTTCATGGGGTGCCCTGGTAGGGGGGGATGCTGGGGGAGGCTTTGGTGGTATTTCATGAGGATCCATGACTGGTTCAATTTCTAGTACTAGGAATTATCTGTGTACCAAAATGCATGCTTTCAGTACGAGCAACGAGAATGTTTCGGAAATCAACCCCATGGAGCGGGAATAGAGGGTGATCGCTGAGGGGCCTTGGAGATATTGCGGAAGTTCCATAGCTAGTCTGATTTCTACTGCTCACAATTACTTGTGTACCTTTCATTCTTTTAGCACTATCTGGAAGAATGTGTTCGTCAGGCCTCAAGGATGGAGCACGAGGTGGGGGGGATCGTTGTGGTGCCTTGTAGGTTATCTCGAGGGGGTTCCATAGATAGTTCAATTTGTCCTACTATGAATGACTTGTGTATCGTTTAGCCTGATCTGCAATAATTTGTTGGTCAAGCACCAGAGATAGGGCACAGGGGAGCACTAGGGGCCCCCTTTGTATATTTCGTGGGGGGTTCAATGCTTGGTTTGATTTGTAATGCTAAGAATGACTTGAGTGCCGAGTTTCATGCTTTTTGCTCGATCCGTAAGAATTTGTTGGTCAAACCTTAGTGAGGGGGCACAGGGGGGTGCTAGGGTTCCTTTGTGGGTATTTCATGTGGGTTCCATGGCTGATTCGATTTATGCTGGTAAGAATGACGTGTGCGCCAAATTTCATTATTTTACCTTGATCTGTAAGAATTTGTTGCCAAAGCCCCTGGGGCGGAAGGTGCTGGGAGGGATGGGGAAGGTGCTGACGACACTTGTGGGTATTTCATGGGTTCCAAGACTTGTGCACCAAATTTCATGCTTCTAGCTCGATTTGCAAAAATTTGTAACACCACTTATTGATTTCTGCCCAGTGCTCTACAATAATAATTGCTCTGCCGGCTTTTTCAAAATTTAAAAGGCCCTGGTTGGTGTTAATACCTACATTTTAAGCTATACAAATTGAAAATCAGTTCATTGGTTCGATCGGTAGATTACAGCAAACGTTGTAGCCCATTTGGCTTTCCGTGTCATGAATATTGTAGTTACATTAAAATAGCGTGCGAAAGGATCTAGGCCTTGTCCATAACTACGTTTTAAGCTACAGAACTCTAAAATCAGTTCCGTGGATCGATCTCCAAGTGAGGGCAAAGATTACATTAATGATTTCTGCCCAGTGCTCTGCAATAATAATTGCTCTGCCGACTAGAATACTGCAACCACATCAAAGTACGTTCAAAAGGCCCTGGTCGGTGTTAATGCTAACGTTTTAAGCTATACAAATTGAAAATCGGTTCATTGGACCGATCTCTAGGTGAGAACAAACGTTTTAGCCCATTTGGCTCTCCTTGTCAAGAATATTGTAGTTACATTAAAATAGCCTGCGAAAGGCCCTAGGCCATTTCCTTACCTACGTTTTAAGCTTTAGAACTTGAAAATCGGTTCAGCGGTTCGGCTCCAGGTGAGGACAAAGAGTCCCAACAACAACACCAGCAACAACAACAACAACAACAAATACAACAAGAAATGGCCATGCTGTGGGCGCCGAACGGGTCGATTGTTGTCATTAAAATTTGTAATGCAGTGAAATAGTTACAACACGACCCCAAATACCGAATTTCGTTGGTATATGTGAATTCTGGGCCAAATTATAGGAGTCCAAAGTTTGGCGTTTAACATGGAAGTTCATGCTGAGGCTTACATAAGGAACGCTACTGCGGTCCTTGATAGCTTAAAACGTGGGTATGGACAAGGCCTAGGGTCTTTCGCAGGCTATTTTAATGTAACTACAATATTCTTGACACGGAACGCCATATGGGCTAGAACCTTTGCTGTCACCTAGACGTCGAACCAATTCACCGATTTTCAATTAGTATAGCTTAAAACGTAAGTATTAACTCCGACCAGGGCTTTTTGAACACGATTTTGATATGATTGCAGTATTTTCGTCGGCAGAGCTAGTATTATTGTAGAGCACTGGGCAGAAATCATCAATGTTCTTGTTTGGACTTTTTGCAGTCACCTAGAGATCGAACCACTGAA
>JAHWFP010060404.1:0-12565 GCA_023313725.1 Lithobius niger | reverse complement strand
CGACTGTAAGCTGTAAGCTATAAGGAACGATCACGTTTAATTAAATAAATAAACACAAATCGCTGTAAATAGTAAAATCAGCCAAACTCGTACGCTAGTAATAACGTAAGCCACCTTTATGGACTCTCGTTTTATTTTGAGTGACGTGACCCGGATTCGATCTTGTGAACCAGTCCATCACCAAATCACCACCGTATCGCCTTTACCACATTTACCGCATATTGGTGCAGGTGGTAAAGAGTGGTCTGGTGGAGGACCAGTATGCCAGGTCGAATCCTGGTCTTGTTAATCGAACGAAACGAAAGTGCATAAAGGTCGCTTACTATACTATACGTTATTTCTAGTGTAGAATTTCGCTGTTAAGGTTATTTCCAATTTACCTTTATATCACCTATCGTTTATTTTTGAAATCGTAGGCTATACCTTTTTTGGCCACCAAAATGTCAGCAGAAATGTAAGCAAAATAATTTAACGATTCGAAGATGAATGTTATTTTTTTTTATTTTTTCGGATGTATTTGAAAGTTGTTATAAATTTTCTCTAGTAGGCCATCTACCTGATGGTGTTCGCGCTGTTTCCATCTCCCACGTGACTTACCGCATCAATTAGCGATGAGTCTGCCCTCCTGTCTGACTTTTTTTTTTAATTCTTGTATGATAAGATCTAGAATTGGGGTTTGTTTATCATCTCTGTAATGTGTGGTACGGTGGCAACCCGGACCATTGCTCTGTGACTGAGGTTGGTGCTAATCGACCTAGCTGTCAACGTCCCACTGAGTCTTAATTCTCTCACCCATCCACCTGATCGCACGCTATTTTTACATGTTCATACTGGGAGACAAAGGTGGTCAGTGTACGACGATTCAAGTTGATGGGCGATGGCAGCTTGGCCTTTCGAAAAACCAATAGGTTCATTGTCCTACGATTTCTCGAAAATTACTTACAGAATCACGAACCACCAAACGTCCGCTCTTACACTGCTTTATGTAGGGCGGATTTTCGGTCGACTGTATTATTGTTGAAAAATTCCCACACTCCTCCACCTCCTTCAGGTACACATCAACTAACAGTTAAAAATGAACTAAATACAGATGCAAACCTATTTACGTTGCCTTTTGGACTTATATGTCAGACTGCCTGAGTGGGGAATCGAACCCAGGACCTTTGAAACCAAAGGCCGAGGTTCTACCGCTGAGCCATACTGACAAGGCCAGTTTGTTAACGATGGAACTGGATACTGAAAATTCGAAAATTCTGCTACAGCATCTTCGTTCGTGCTGGAGAAGTTGCAGGTGCTGTAGCGAGTGGAACCCTCTCATTATTGACCTTTGTTGGCGTGGGATTTGGACTGTATTCGAAATTTTGGAAGGGCCTCATTTCAGTCAGGAATCAAATAGAATTTATTATAGGGGCCCTCGCCTGAAGCCACATACCCCAACTAAACCTGAAACATCTGAAACATGTCACTACCCCAATGCTATCGTATGAATACAACGTTACTAACAATCCCAACAGAGTAGAACACTACAACAAAACAAAACCTGATCAGAAAGCCATAAACAATGTGCCTTAATACAGTACAACTCTATTACTCTGACAGATCTCCTGAATGCATGAGGTTCACAGGTATAGTCCAGACGCCCGACAAAAGCGTGCAATAGTCTGTAAGCATTTCAAATTCGTACCCTGATTGGCAGCAAACAGCAAGGTGTTGAGAAAGAAGCAGGTCGACAGGTGGACTCATGAGTTTTACGATAGGCATCGAGCCGAGAGCAGGATAGCAACGAATGGATGACAGAATCATCAACCCCCACAAGTTGGGCACGTGGCCGAACCTCCCCACCCTTGGCGATGCTTATGGTATGGGAGCAACGAATGCCCAATCCGCAAGCGGGAGATGATGTGTGCCATCCAGTAAGGGAGATTATCAAGAGTCAAATTATGGCTGCACTCAGAATGTAAACTGAACAGAACTCTGCCAGTCGTAGCCACCTTCCACTCTTCATTTCGCACTCACAGGTTTAACAATGTCTTCTGGATATTCATCAAGGCCACACTTGAATGTCCGAAATGTTGGATGGAAATGCACTCAAGTGCTCATGGGTGGCATTCATTATTTGTGTTTGACTTTAAGAACGTTTGAATGTTTTGCCAATCAATGTCATGTTTAGAGTCACAGTCGTGGAAGGTTATTCCGTTTTTTACAATACCCGATTGTCGACTACTAGCTGGTGTTCTGCTATGTGTTGGCGAATCTGTCTTTTGTTTTCTCCAATGAATACAAGAGTCACAACTCTTGCAAAGGATGGTGGATACTGCTTCTTGGGTTTTGGGAGCTGCCGAGGGATTGGACTCACTGGCAGGATATCGGTTTGGTCAGTTTGGTAGACTGGTTGGGAGACGGGTGGGTGGAGTATTATGAGTTTTGGAGCAGGTGCCGTAGTTATGGTTGATTTGAGTTTCCTTGGAAGAAGAGGCTGCTGCTGGCAGTGCCTGAAGAGGGGAGGTACACAGTACAACTTCTGCTTCAGCTTCAGGCATGTATTTTCTAATTTTCCTAGCATCATAGATTCCAGTTTGGTGGTTTCCGGTAAAAACAACGATTAGCACTGCGTTTTAGGGCCCTCTAGATGCTTTTGCTCCTTCCAGACAGATAAGTAATGATCTCGACTGGTGAATCGGGCGAGTGGAGGTCTTTTTGGTTTCACCTTTCATCGTTTGGCTTGGGTCTAAGGTGGAGAAACTTAATCCTGGCTCGGGCAAAAATGTGCCTCTGTCTTTGGAGATTAATCCTCGTCATCATTTCGTTCCTCAGCACTGAGTGGAGTTGGGCTTTGGGGTGTCCCTAATCGTAGGGGATCATCCTCTCAGTCTCATTTTCGACAGTGAAGCTAAGGTAGGGGTTACAGTTGATTAGGGTCAGAAGCACAGTGTCTAACTCGGATTCTTGCGTAGCTGTGAGCACATCGATGTAACCTATCCAATCGGAGGGATAGGGGCACTTCTGGGTCATGCGCCCATTGCAATATTGCAGCACCAGTTTGGAAGGTTTTGGAGAGCAAGAATACTGCATGGAGGTTCCCTTGACTTGGAGGATAGTCTGTTCGTGGAATGACATGTAGATGCTGGAGAACAGGATCTTGATACATCTGCAGTCAAGTACTACTCTTTTCTCTTGATAATCATCGTTCTCGCTGATTCATTGAACCCAATCATGACGGGATCCACCAAACTTCGACCAGGAGACGTCCTTGCATCGTTAGACATCAAAGCCCTATTCCCCAGCCTCGGCTACAATTGCATCATGAATAAGTTCAACGAATTAGCGAAAAGGATGAAGATAAAGCAAAAAGAGAGGGACCACTACCGCAAATGTCTCAGGATCCTGCTCTCCAACATCTACGTATCATTCCAGGAACTGACCTTCCTCCAAGTCAAGGGTACCTCCATGGGGTATTCTTGGTCTCCAAAATTTGCTGAACTGGTACTGCAATATCTCGATGAGCACGTGACCCAGAAGCAGCCCCTCAATGCTGATACGCTCACAGCTGAGCAAGAATCTGAGTGAGATGCCGTGCTTCTGCCGCTAAACAACTGGAATCGCTATCTTAGCTTCACAGTCAAAACTGAAGTGAAGAAACTAAAGAAAACTCCCTTTTCTCGATGTCCTAAGCTCCAACCAAGGAAGTGGGCTTACGAACAGTAGGGCCTACTCCAAACTGACCCAGACTCAAAGGATGATTCCCTTTCACTCGGGACACCCCAAAGCTCAACTCCTCTCAGTGCTAAGGAACGAAATGAAGAGGATTAGATGTCTGCAAAGGAAGAAGACACGAGGCACATTTCGACCGAGCCAAGTTTAAGCTTCTTCAATTTAAGACCGCCGCCACCTGATTCACCACTCAAAATCATCACTTACCTGCCTGGAAGCAGCGAAAGCATCAAGTGGACCAAACCACAGTGGTATTCATTGAATTTACCAGAATCCACCAAACCTGAAGTTTATGCTACAAGGAAAATCTTCATGCCAACTAGTTGCCTTTTCTGAAGCTAAAGCAGAAGTTGAGCAATGAGCAGCCCACCCTCCCTTCTGAGTCACTGCCAGCAGCAGCATATTCTTCCAAGGTAACTAAAAACAACCATGACAACGGCATTCACTCCAAAACTCGTAATCCTCCACCCAACCTGTCTCAAAAACTGACCAAACCGATACGCTGCCAGTGAGTGAAACCCCTCGCCAGTTCCCAACCACCCGAGTAGCAGCATAGTCCATCCCTTGCAAGAATTGTGACTCTTTACATTGGAGAAATCAAAAGACGGATTCGCCAACACATAGCAGATCACCAGCTGGCAGTCGACAGTCTAAACACGACATTGATTGGTGAAAACTCGAGTTCCCCTAAAGTAAAATTCGAACAATGAAGCTCACATACGAGCATTTGCCGTCCAATATTTCAGACAATCAAGTGTAGCCGTAATGAATATCTAGAAGACATTGTTAAAGTTGTGACTCCTGAGCTGAAATTAGGCTTTCCAAATTTTGGAAAACAATCCCAATCCCATGTCAACAAAAGACGAACGATGAGAGGAAGCCAATTGCTACAGCCCCTGCTACTTCTGCACCAGGAACGAGAAAGCTGTAGCGGAATTACTAAATTGTGCAGCATCCCGTTTCATCGTTAACTGCCTGTTGGCGTGGGCCTGAAGAAGATGGAATACTGGAATTTTTCCTACATTAGATACAGTCCACCGAAAATTCGCCCAACATAAAACAGTGCACGAATGGGGGGGAGGGAGATGAGGCTTATGGCGCGTCGACAGCTTGGTCATTAGCGCTAACCTCAGTCACAGTGCAGTGGTCCGGGTTGCCACTGCACCACACATTACAGAGATATTATTCAAACCCCTAATCTAAATCTTGTCATACATCTGTACCACGGTGCGGGACGCGAGTCAATAATACTACGAATAGATCGCAACAATGGATCCACGACAAGGACTATAAGCGGTTGGTATACACAGGATAACCAATACTGTCTCTTGAGTTCTTGCAACAATCAATCCTGCCTACACGATTCATTTTTTCTCACTCGACGTCGTTGGTTAATGAACCGGGAACGGTTACGCTCGCTACAAAACCTTTTGAACCGGTTGTTATTGGTAATCCTATGCTTTTACTTATAATATTTCTCTCTCTTTTTTACACATCTTACGTCAATTTATTTCTATTGTATTCACATTTGAAAATTTATGCCTATTAACACTTGTTTTTAATACTTATGCTTGCCATAGGGAAAGTCACAACACTAAAAATACGAACTTAGGCCTACGTGTTGGTTATTCGGACACAACAATTTATAGCCACGGAGTGAGACGTGAGCCAATACTACTACCTCGGGTTCCGAAACCAACAAAACAGAACTGAGGTCATATATGCATCCACGACTCGAACCTATACACGGCTGGTATACGCAGGATAAACAACGCCGTCTCATGAGTTTCTTTAAACAATCACTCTTGGCTGCCCCACTCGTGATTATAGGCAGAACTCGCTCGGCGTTGTTGGGTATCCTTCACGTTGTGCACACTAAGTCATTGTTCTCATTGACCAAGCTGTCGACGCGCCATTAAGCCTCATCTCCCCCCCCCCCCTCATTGTTCTCACTGCTTAAAATCCAACAAGAAAGCTACGCCTATAGACCAACACCATGACCTCTGCTTCTTTTTGAAACTGATATCTACTGTAGGATACGCTTTTAATTTCAAGGCACGTTAATACCAATAAATATTTCTACAGTGCAGTGTATCTGAGTTTAAAAACGTCTAAAAAATTAAGAGAGCACAGATCCAATCAAGCTGATGCAGACTTCCTCCTCTCTGCCCCAGTATCTGCTACATAAGAAATCTCAAACGGTTGAATTAGGCCAAAAGGAAACAAGCTAACAGCAACAATGCATTATGCATTACTCAGTCCATGTATTTTGTTCCAGTGCCACTAGCATTGTACCGAGCATCTTTATCCTAACCGACAACACGTGCAGATTTCCCCACGTAAGGAAAACACTGTTTTATTAATTTACACCTTAAATGATGATACTTTCTTTTCATGTGACCGTTTTACTAAGGCGATTTAATGGCTTCTTTAAACTGAAGTTCCCCTGTCGGTCGTACACGGCATTTCAAATTTTTGGATTCTACGAGTCAGCATTGTTTTTTAGAAAAACAAACATTAAAAATAAAGACAAAGCATTAAATTACGGCAAATATTTTTACAAAAATCTAAATAATCTCGCTAAATACAAACAGCAAATTGTGGCCAGCAGCGAATTATTTCAATGAATGTGTATGTGCAATGATCATGGTTAAAATTATATTGTATAAAAAAAATTTGGAAAAATAATTATCATGATTCTTTGCACAGAGCCCATCATTTAAGTCATGATTTTTTTTTAGGTATTTTGTAAAATCTATAAATAAACTGTATACATTAAAAAAAAATTTATATAGACCCTATTTAGATATTCTATATATCTAGTAATTTTTATACATTTTATATATTTTTTCAGGTATTCTTTGTATTTTTCAGTTTTTTAAAATAATGTCCACACTTTGGTGTTTGTTTTTGTTGTAGGAGTTCTTTAGAAAAAGGTTGTAAATCCTAAAAATGTAAGTGTAATTAAACTATAAACCAATGACGCACCCAGCCCACAGTTAAGAGAAAAAGTTGGTAAAAGTTAACAAATAAGGCATTATTGCAGCGTTTAAAAATTGTTCGGAAAATTGGCTTTTAAATGTTTCAAATGCATTAAATTCACGAAAATAAGTGTTTTTACAGGGTTCCGATGGACTTAATAACTCCTTCCTCAGACTCGTTAGGTCATTGTAAAATAAGGAAATTCCTGACAGGTCAATTTCCACAAGGACATGGCAAAACCATACTTAATTTTCGACTAGTACATTGCTGGGCTTGGTCACAATAACAGCCAATTGCAAAATAAAAAAAATATAAAAAAAACAGGATCAGCATTGTGCTGCTGGTGGGTCTGGCAATGCTAGAAAGCATTATACGATCCGATTTTTTTACGTTTTTTTTAAATCTTGTAATTGGCTTTTATTGTGACCAATCCTAGCAATATACTGGTCGAAAATTAAGTATCGTTTTTGACATGGGAATTGACCTGTCGGATGGTTACTTATTTTTACAATTTCGTCCACCTACAAATTAATTGATTTATTAGGTCAATTTATCGAACTTCATTTCGAATTCCAATTTCCTATGACCCCACCTCCGCCCCCCCCCCAGGCAAAATTCCTGAGTAAATAAATGGCCACGAGTACTCACCCCCTGAAAATTTTTAAGAACTCATCGTCTACATAATTCCAAACCCGAAAGAGGATGTTATCCAGCCGATCCAGTTGAATGGAAAGAGTTTTATGAATCAATGATAGATAGTAGGCCGTGTAATCTGATAGCGAACAAGTTAATGTAGGCCTAACGATGTAATGATGAAAGTGTCTGGATGTTCGGCCTAATGAACGTAACGCACAATGTCTGTCAATACCTGACCGCCGTTATGGGCAGTTAGGGACAATATTTACGATGAACTTAATAGAGTTGCTTGCACCATGTGGTGGTAGAGGGTAATAGGTGCAACCATTTACGTTCACGCACGTGACCAACCGGAACACGTCATTAAGAGCATGTGTAAGGAATCACCTGGTAGGCTTAATGTATTTGGGCTTAATACATTTGGAAAGGTGCACGTATAAGGCTATATAACGCGAGCACAAGCGATACCATAATAAAACTAATGCAACAACAACGAGGGGCACTCTAAAATACATTACATAAGGACAAAAGATTAATTTTCAAAAACAAACCAAAAGTCGTTGAGAGTATCTCGAAAACAATATCCCTTGCGGGCTTGGTCAACAATGACAAGTTTCTTATTTTTTCCTTTTTTCAATTTCACTCCAACGTGTCAACAACAATAGAGCAGTGACACGACGTAGTATTATTGTATATAACTCTATGCTGGAGCCTTAATGGGTTAGCTGCAAGGGGCACTGCAGAGAGAAACAGAAGGGCGTCATACTGAAGCCAGGTGATGCTGTGAAGAGTAATTTCTTAGACCTAAAACGCGCGATTTTTGTTGTTGGAGAAAACAACGTTATTTTAAGCCTATAAGAAATCCGCTCTTCCGTTGTTTTTCTCTCCGTTTTTATGTAGTGCACCTTGTAGGTATGCCCTCCAAAACCCATACTGGTGCCAATATGGCGGCAAATGTCACTGCTCTATAGATAATTGCTAGGTTATACTGTAACTGTTCGAGTTGAAGGTGTTCGAGGAGATTACTGGTAGCCTGGACGTTGGTCGCAGGAAAATAGTACCAGTATTTGGTACCAGAAAATTGGTTCTATAACTAATTGTTTCGGAATAGTCTATACATAAACAAGAAAACGTAATAAAACTGTCGACAATTTAACATTTGGTTGCCCCAATGGTGGTATGTAGGAAGGAGGAAGTGGAATGGTGGGGGGGGGGGGGGGGGGGGGGGACTCTTAAAATTGTTTTATGAAAAAGTTGGTGGGGTGAGGGTGGGGTTGTTACTTGTCGTAATAACTTGTTGTATCTCATATTCACGCTTATTCTTACGGTTGCATGCTTCCACATAAATTTTTTGGTAAATAACGCCTTGGCTTTGTACTTGTCTAAGTAGGTTCCTGGTTATGACCCGCTGAACGACCCTCTGTAACTTGTGAGGGTAGCAAACATTAAAATTTTTTTTTTTTTTACGAATTGGTTAATTTTGCCTAGGGAAGAAAAGTTTTTTTTTCTGTGATGAACCGTGGTGAAGCCCCGTATGTCATTGTTTACGGTTGTATAAAAAAAAAGAAAAAAACAAAACAGGGAAAATCGTACACTAGAAATAACGTAAGCCTAATACATAAGCCACTTTTATGCATGCGCTTACGTTTCGTCGGAGTGGCATGACACGGATTCGAAATGCGATTTGTGTATATTTATTTATCCGCTAAGCAAAGAATGGTTCAAAATAAATATAAACGTTTGCAGCATAAGCTATCGAGTGGATTTCCATAAGAGATCTACTAGTTTTAGTCATAGAATGACAATAGCATTTTATATTTTAATTAGCATTAGCGTGAAAGAAGCTTTTTCGAAACAGTATAATGTTGATTGCAACCGTAAGGATTGCTTTTAAAAGATATACACTTCGAAAACATGGTAGCGCGATTGCTTTTGTGCCTAAAGTACAATTCTTTACTACCTTTTATTTTTACTGAATTTCCTGCGGCCTTAGAATGTGCTGAAAAAAGCAGTTTTCATGTGGCACACTTGCCTATACAATGCTTGCCTTAAGCGTTTCGTTTCCAAATGTGAAACCAAATTTTTATTGGTTTGCCTGCACAAGCTGTGAATTCCGTGGGGATACAAGCTCTAAAGTTTTCCATTTTTTTCCTAAAGGGCGAAACCGTTTTATTTTTCAGTTCACATTAAGGGCCCTACAATATTGTTTGTCAACAATTGAATTTCACAAGCTGAGGAAAATTTAGCTGAATTTTTTTGTATCCATTTATAAGTCGCACGTGTAGTCAGTCTACTGTTCATATATTCAGAATTACATTTCGGACCAAAAAAATACGCCAAAGTATGCTACGTCGAAAAAAGCCAAAAGCTAATTAAAGGCTCAACAAAAAATAACTCAGTATAGTAAGTACCTTAATTCACTTACAGCTCTGTCGTGGATGGGACTGGACTTCTCCCAGAGAACCAACCCTTCTATACATCACTGCCGTAGCAATAAAAAGAAAATGTCACTGATTTGGAAAAAAACTGGTTTGCCGGTTCGAATCCGAGTAATGTTAGTCGAATGAAACGTTAGGATGCGGCGTATATAGTTTACTACGTTAGTTTCTACGTACATTTTTGTTGTTGGTTTATTTCCGACTTACCGCTATATTGTTTACGGCAGTTTGTGTGCTTTTATTTATACGCAGCTTATGTCATAGCCAAGGAGGGCACCTCCTTGAAGTTTTGGGGATTGGGGGGGGGGGGAACCAACAAAAACGAATAAAAATGGGTTCTAAAATTCAGCTACGAGGTATAAGGGGGAGGAGGAACGCGTTAAACCCTGTACGCATCTAGCAACAAACAGTTCGGCCTAATATATATTTTAATACTCATGATTTTTGTTTTGCGTTGACGAAACTTGTACCGAAGTTGTGTTCATTTCCGAATTAAAAAAAAAAATTGTTAACCATAAACCCCAAATGAAAAGGCATCTGTATCACTATTTTTGTACAAATTTTCGTGACACGTTTTGCATAATTTATAGCACAGAATGTTTGTAAACAATCAAGATAGGAAAAGAAAAAAAAAACATTTAACATTATTCAACGTGTAGGCTACGAGATAGTCTTTGCGTAAACGTTGTTTTTTTCCCCCCCAAATTTTTGTTTATTATTGCTGTGTTTGTTTATTACTCTAACCACAACGTAGTGAGCATTGTGCGGCTATAGCTAGAACAAGGACAATTTAATTTAAAAATATTGTTGCAAATCCAAAATCTCCAGGTAAGTCGGAAATACCGGCAAAAAATGGCAACAAAAATCGTACGCTAGAAATAACCGTATACAGTAAGCTTTTCTAGTGACCTGACCTGGCTTCGAACTGGCGAGCCAGTCCCTCATCAGATCACTCACTACCTTATCGGTAAAGGCAGTGTCAGTGATCTGGTGTAATGGACTGGTTCGCCGGTTCAAGTCCCGGTCACGTCACGGGGATGAAACATATTTTCGTAAAGACACTAGGGTATAGATCCGACTTTACCTTTATGAGCTATTATTATATACAGCGATTTGTGTTATTTACTTCCTCATTTCCACGTACTAATATCCTCATCATGTATATAATAATCTCATGTTCGTGGTTCCTGTTATTCAGGACAACATAAAGATTCAACATTAAGAAGACCCTCTCGGTCCTGAAACAGCAATAAAGCGTAGAAACCCCTCTACCCTCCCCCTCCCCCCTCCGACCCCTCCCCGAAAAAAAATTGTACCGGTATTAATGCTTAGACTTTTGTGGAAGATGGAATTGCCGTCGTAGTATAAAACGGGTAGTTTTGAGGGGGGGGGGGGGGGAAGAGGTTACAGTACACGTCACTGTCTATTGTCCAACGCAAATGCCCTTATTCTGAACATTGTATGTTACACAGTTAAAGCCGGAAAGTGCACAAAATATACATTAAAACACGACGTTTCGGCTCATCTCAGAGCCATTACCAAGAAAAAGCAAATAAAAACAATTACAAACAACACACGAAAGCCATTAGTCAAGTTGCAAGTAAAATGTCTCTCTTCACAAGGCAGAACTTGCTAGGACGTGTGAAAAACCTTTTAACGATACTGTCGTTTTTAACACGTCGTATAGCAAGTTCTACCTTGTGAAGATGGGACATTTTACTTGCAACTTGACTCATGGTTTTCTTGTGTTGTTTGTAATTTTTTTTATTGTTACTCTTGATAATGTCTGTAAGTTGAGCCGAAACGTCGAGTTTGAATGTATATTTGAGCACTTTCCGGCTTTGACTTTGCAACATTCTACAAGTGCTTTTCATGTTTAATTACTTATTCTGAACACACTTTAAAACATCCCAAAAAGCTTCACCAATTGCCTAGCGCCACTTATAGCCAGATCTTGAACACTGAAGAGCTAAATGTGAATCATGTTAGAAATATCATTCGCAATTTAAAAGCTGTCTGCAAAATTGGCTCTTTTAAGGTGCGGCTGACGTTTTTATTATTCAAGTTTTATCTTCGATCTTAAATTTCTTTCATAAACTGAAAAAAAAAGCCCGCTAGGCCTATACGTCAACTAGCCGAAGCGAAAGTTGAAAAATTGTATAACTTGAGCAACTCCTAATTGGATGTCCTAGACAAGAATGGTGTATAAAAACTAATCTTAATGTGCAACACGTGTTTGTTGACGACGACTGACAACAAAATAATTGACATTTTTAATAACATAATAATAATACTTCGTACGGAAATATATATATAAGTAAAATATCCTCACCGAATTGGCTCCTCATCCAGGGGTAGAGGGGGCTGGGCGAGTTGCCGTTGCCGTTCCCATTGCCATTGTCGGTGCCGTTGCCATTTTGAGAGGGTTCAGCCTGCCCATTTTGTCCATACGTCTGCGCAGATTCTGTAGGACTTTGATTTGGATTCATGACGTGATTGCCCATACTGTCATGCACGTCATCTTCCGGGCTTTCAGGCCCAGAGTTCTGTTGGGATGGTGGGGGTTGGGGTACCTGCACGGGCACCTGCACAGGGACTTGCACTTGTTGTTGTTGGGGTGGAGGGGGTGGAGGTTGATGTTGTTGTTGTGGAGGCGGTGGGGGCGGCTGTGGTGGGGGCGGCTGTTGGTGCTGTTGTGGAATGGGCGGCGGAAGCTGTTGTTGAGGGTGAGGCTGTTGTTGTGGATGCTGTTGTTGTTGGTGGGGTGGTGGGGGTGGTGGGTGTTGGTGGTGCTGTGG
>JAHWFP010060402.1:0-12147 GCA_023313725.1 Lithobius niger | reverse complement strand
TGACGTCACTTCCGGTTGGTCACGTGACCTATGACGTCACTTCCGGCACACTAGCTGACTACTTTACACTACTCATAGCTAATATCCACATTTTGCTATAGCTAAATTGAACAACATTTTAAAAAGGCGATGTGGTTCAGTGTATTTTCAGTCTGTAATATATTCGAGCGCTTAACTTATTTTTATTTATTTCTTAAATTTGTAATAAATATTACGTAATATTATTATTATAGCAGTTGTGGCGTAGTTGTGTAACTTTTTTGTAATTTTTGCAATTTTTTGTATTAGCTGTAGCAATTTGCGGATATTAGCTGGTATTACTGTGAATAGCAAATCATTAATTTAACACGTTTTTAAACCTGCATCTTAATTTATTTACTGTAAATTACGTTTATTATTATCCGTTCAATTTGCTTCGACTTTAAGATTTGTAAAATTCTCTGTCAACTAAAGCGAACTAAAAAGAAACGAAAGGAAAATGAAAAGATATGAAATCAAAGTGCAAAGAGACGAATGCAATTTAAAAGATAACGAAACCAAAGTAAAAAAGAACGAAACCAATTTAAAAACCTGTAAGTAGGCATTCCGTGAAAGCTGCTTTTAGCAGCAACGTACAGCTAAGATTATAAATTCGGTATTTTAACCAGGCCTATCGTTAAGATAGTTATCCGGCTGTGAAACTGTGGAAACATTTCTTTTGCAAACAAACAAACAAACAAACTTAAAGCGTTAAAACATTTTTTTTAAGCTAGACTGATCGGCAAATGTTTTATGCATTTTTTTTATGGTCAAAAGTTTTTATATTCTGGGGTAGCTGTACACCTTGTTTTTTTTTTTTATCCAATACTTAAATGCTCGGTTGGCTGTTAAACTAGCCGAGTCGGTTATAGTTAGGACAAATCATAACTTGTATCCAACCGTTTAAGGTTGAAGAAATGTTAGCCTTACCTCACTTTTTTTCTGCTCCAGCTAACACGAAGAGTTTTGAGGGATCATCAGTTTGTCCGACTTGGACCCTTCTGCCGCCTTGACAACGCTTTTCATGCTTGTTACGGTAATCGTTGTCAAAACTACATGCAGTGCAATCCAACTTAAGACACATTCTTGACTTTCTACTAGTACCAAGATTGCCCGTACTCATTTTGACGGTCGTGTAAATGAGAACGAAGTGACTTACTGACTGCTGTCGGGTTGCTGACAGCGAATTCGCAACAGGCTGATCTGGCGATGAGGGGGGGGGGGAAAGGAGGGAGTGATTTTCCAGAATTATTTCCTCTTTCAGCCGGAGGAAATAATTTATTGAAAAGCAACGAATTCCCGACTTCTCTGTCTGCATTAATATGCAGTCAAGGTCAACTAAAGGAAACTGAAATACAAAGGGAGAGTTGAATGAAGGGATCAAGCTAGATCAAACCATGCTTTCTCAGATAAGGTCACCCCACCTTTAGCCGTAAGTTAGTCGGACAGTCGGTTAATATGCTAAATAATAGTCGGATTATCGGAAATGTTTAGTTCCATTTTATAAATTGTAAACAAAAATCTGTAAAGAAAATTTGCAAGAAAGGTTAACTTTGGTAGTGTAATTTTTCTGACCCACACGTGATTTAGTTTTGCCGACTTTTGCCGACTTGGCAAAAGTTGGGGGGGGGCAGCTTGAAAGAAGGGTTGGTTTTTTAAAAATACTAACTGAGACTGCAGAAATCTAGCTAGCGGAATGGCTTTCCCTGAATGCACTTCCAAGCATGTCTCAACTTGTTAAGCGATAAAATGGCTGACCCAAGAAACATTTTCCGTCTTCAGAAGCTTGTAATGGCTAGGGCGGACCAAAATGCATCCTAGGGAAAACTCTCTATGACGTAACACAAAATGGCCAACCGAGCAGTCCCGCAGAAAGCTTTAATTTATTAAATTATTAGTTCCTACAATAGAAGCTCTTATGACATCACTGCCATGAATGTCCTTGAGTCTGTTATCCACTATAAGACGTAGGTAGTACCATCCTCACATCAACTAGCCCCAATCCCAGAGCTGCAGGTACGAAACTCACCACAGCCAATAAAACAAATTTCTACGCTCCCAATACTAAAATACAGGATAAAATGTAGGAACCACGAGCCTAATTCACGTGATTAACATCACTTCAAACTGTTTTCAAATACAAGACCCACTATTAACCTCTCTTCATCAACTAATACACGTTATCTCAATGCTTAACGTCATTGCCTTCCACCCCAGTGCCCCGGCTTCAGAACTTAATCCAACCACAGTAAAAAAAGACAGAACTTTCTACACTCTCTATACTAAATTTACGAATAAAATACGAAATGAGAAATAAAAGCTAATTGCAAAGGAGCAGCGGCGAGCCTGAGTTACATGACTACCATCACTTCAACCTGCTTTCAACTATAAGACCCACTATTAACCTCTCTCCATCAACTTCCCCAATAGCTCGGTGGTTAACACTACTGTTTACCATCCCAGATTGAAAAGTTCTTATCTATTACCTCCACCATTTTTATCCAAATAACAATGACCTTATGGTTCCCCCCTTATCTAACCAACAAATGACCTCCTGCGTTTCCCCCTTATGTAATCAACAAATGGCCTCGTTGGGTTTCCTCCTTATCGTTGACGTCATCGGGTTTCCCCCTATCTGATGGGTCACATCCCTTATATTGTGTGCCTGGGTAGGCAATCCTCATTCTGATGTGGCACACCTGTTGTGTTTTTTGGTTCTGATGGTTTTTTTCTATTGTTGCTCATGTCTGTTACGACACGACATCCTATCAGCAGTTTCTCAGATGGGGATAATCTCCCAATCAGATTAACTATCATATTATTGTGAGCCTGTTTTATTATGTTAAAACAACCATGTTCTATATTTGTCTTCTCCATTCCCATGACAATTTTATTTGTCAACATACTTTTAATAGGCTGTGTGCAAACTTGTTTACTAAATTAATAATAACTAAAAAAAAAAAAACCCAGAGCTCGCCTGTCGACAATGGCTGAGGA
This sequence comes from Lithobius niger, assembly GCA_023313725.1. Classification (NCBI taxonomy): domain Eukaryota; kingdom Metazoa; phylum Arthropoda; class Chilopoda; order Lithobiomorpha; family Lithobiidae; genus Lithobius; species Lithobius niger. The sequence goes on along the minus strand of JAHWFP010060402.1, from coordinate 9,132 downwards.
TTTAGCTAGAGGATTATTTAGAGGTATTAGAGGTCTGAGGTTGCGTACAACACTGTTGCAATAAAGCTTAACTATATTAATATTTTCATTCCATTTTATTTCTGTAGTGTCTTAGTTATAGCTTCTTTTGGATCTGCGTATTTGTTAGTGTGTCTTTATTTTTTTGTATCCTTTAACCTGCAACTGATATTCTATCCATTTTCTGATTATTTAGTCGCTTCTTCAGCCGCAGCTGTGTAGTGATGTTAGCAGTTTTTAAGCTGCATCTTGTGATTTCATTCTCTTTGGCTTCGGTCAACTGTTTCATCTCTTTTGAAGCTCGTTACTTGTATTCTTTACTCATATTTTGCTGGTCTTATATGTTTCATTATACAAGAGTTGTGTTGATGCAACCTTTTTTCCACTTTCCTTTACATTTATTGAAACTGTGGAAGCTATAGTTTATATATGTAATTTAGAGCAGAATAAAACAGAGACATGAAATTGTCACTCTGTAAATAATTTGTGAAGTTACCCAATTCCAAAGCATTGTATAGCACTTATGGTTTTGTATTATCCAATAGGTGGTGGAATAGGAAAGGTACCAGACTCTAACAAGCCAACTAGTTCTACTGCTAATAGTGAAGAACCGACCAGAACCCCATCCCAAAGTACCGTTTCATCTAATTTTCTTGGTGATCAGATTCGGTCGCCAGGGACTTCACAAGGTTCACCAGCCCTAGAAAGTGCCGTTCATCCTTTGTCACATGTTGGCATTCCTGCACTAGAGTTATTGTTCTGGGGCCAAGGAACGAACAAGTAAGCAACAGCAAGTCGATATGAAATAGGGTTTGCACGGTGGAGGTGTCAGGCTAACAACACCATTCTAAAACAGTGGCAGTAATAAATGTACGGTTTTATTTGACAGCCCTTGTACGTCGCCGTACGTTTATTTTGTTAACTCGTACTTAAAATAATCCCTGCAGTTTATACAGCTGCAGAATTTTTATGACAATGCAGTAAATTCGAACCATACACTCACCGATTTTATGTAGGGTGAGACACAAGCCTGGTCTCGATGTAATGGTATAGTGGTCCTACATCAGTTCTGAAGACAAGGCGATGAGGCCATTGAAAATGGCCTTGAAAGCCATATTGAAGACCGTCCTGCATTCTATCTTCGAAATGGTATATGATGCAGCAGTGAAACGAATTTTAAAAATGTAGGACCACAAACTACGAAAACAGATTAAAAAATCAGAGTATAAATACAATAGTTAACGACGAGAAAAACAAAATAAAAGCAGTCTTCCCTGAATGCTTTCATGGTCACGCAGTGAAGCTAGGAGGGTACTGGATAAAAGGCTCTGGGTCCTTCTATATCAAGGATAGAAGAGAAGGAGTTTGATTGTCTGTCAAAAAGAGATAATGTGCAGATTAATTTCCTTTTCAACTGCTATATGTAACAAAATAGATAATCAAAATAGCCGTTATGAAACATACAATTACACAATGAGTAAATAAACTTTGGTACCTTAATAAATAATAATTGGCTTCACAAATAAATAATACTTAAAAGAAACCCCGGCGTGTTTGTATCAGAACGAGAATTAATATTCACAATGATAAATTAACCATTAGTAAGAAAACAGAAGGTAAGATCAGAAGGGTGCTTCTATGTTGTGAATCATGGCTCATTACTTAAAATAAACCCAAATCCGTATGATCGTTGTTTGCTTTTTTCAACACCAAGACCATGATTTTACTGTCAATGAACTTAACTAATCGACTGCACACAATCTCTAATGTTGCTTTATGTGGTGATAATCAAGTTTCTTAAGGGAAACAATGTTACATGCTGTCCAAATGCATAAAAATTTCCACAGGTATTCCTTCTGTCATATGAACACATCCTAGAAAGGGTACCAACCTCAAACGGTAACGAAGAAGAAAATATAAAAATAAAACATAATTTTTACGCGGCGACGATAGCATAAACCTGCAAACGGTCGACGTCTTAATGTAACATTAAAATTAAAGTTTCCCACAATACTGTCCTGTCCTATTTTAACAAAAAAGTTCAGCGCACAATTCTGGACAGAAAAGGTGCATACATGATTTAGGTAAATGCAACCATTGAACCCTAAAATCGTATTTTAAGTTTACTACCCTTAATCTGCACAAGCGCTCCTTTGTTCAATTGTTTTTTATAGTGACTTTCGGTTTCAAAGTGCTCTCGCGAGCTTTCTAATTACTCTTAGTTGACATGCTTAGAATTTTTTGAAAGATGGGGATCGATTCTTTCCGAAAATCTTAACCTGTTTAACTATCACCTCTTAAATTATCACCTCTTAAATTGTTTAACTTACATGGGAACGCCCTATGTCCATTTAAAGGTGAAGAAGTAATGGCGCAGGGGCAAAAGCGTTTGGTGATTTTCCAATTCAAAGTGCTTTTGCGAACTTTCTAATAGCCCAAAATGGACATGTTTAGGATATTGAGAAAGGTGGGGATCTATTCTTTCCACCAATCATAACCGAACTTCGTTAACTTAGAGCCCGTCCTATACCCATTTAAAGGTAAAGAGGTAATGTCGTAGCGGCGAAAAAATATGTTGATTTTCGAATTCAAAGGCTCTTGCGAGCCCTCTAATAACCCGAAATGGGCATGCATAGGATTTTCTAAAAGGTGGGGATCAATTGTTTCCATCAACTCTAATCAAAATAGTAAACTTACATAGGACCTGTCCTACGTCCATTTATAGGTGAAGAAGTAATGGCAAAGCAGTGAAACGGTATGTTGATTTTCGACTTCAAAATGATCTTGTGAGTCCTCTAATAGCCCGAAATGGACATGTTTATGATTAGGGGATGTATTATTTCCATCAATTCTAACTGAAATCATTTAACTTATATAGGGTTCGTTTTACATCCATGTAAAGATGGAGAGGTAATAGCACAGCGGCGAAACATATGTTGATTTTCGAATTCAAAGTGCTCTTGCCAGCCCTCTAATAGTCCAAAATTGACATGCTTAGGATTTTCTGAAAGATGGGGATCTCTTGTTCCATTAATCGTAACCTAAATTGTTTTAATTTAGATATAAATACAAATATGAGTATTACAATGGTACTTTGAATTTGGTTGCTACACCAATTACAGCTATTGAGTTACACAGGCATAGGACGGTGCCTGTCTAAGCTAAATAATTTTGGTTAGGATTGATGGAAAGAATAGATGTCCACCTTTCATAATATCCTAAGCATGTCTATTTCGGGCGATTAGAAAGCTAGGAAAACCACTTTTAAACCGAAGGTCACTATAACAGCCAATTGAAAAAAGGAGTGCTCGTGTAAATTAAGGGAGGTGAACTTCAAATACGATTTTGGGGTTCAATGGTTGTTTTTACCTTATAGATGTATATCACCTTTCCTGTCCAGTATTGTGTACTGAACGTTTTTGCTTCACATTATGCTTTTTATTTTTTGATTGTTTAGGAATTACAGCAAAAAAAAAAACTCACCCCCTCAGGGAGGTTTGAACTCAGTATCATAGCTATTTTTTTTTCTGTTACCTTTAATTTGCACCCATAAATTGCATGCTTTTCACAGCCAACCCTCTAGCCCCTCCATTAAGCCAAGCTGTCGACGTGCCATTAAGCCTCAATTCCCCCCCCCCCCCATTAAAATAGAAGAAATTGTGCTCATGCAAGCATATACTATAGATTTGTTAAATGGGGCTTAGATTATGCTCTATTTATAACGTATAAAACAAAAAATAAACGCCTTCTAGATTCGTGAGCAGGGGGTACCCCTTCTGAAGTGGCTTTGTATAACCCAAACAATGCTTGTGTCCACCGTGTGATGACCGGACTAAGGAGGACACCAGAATGCACACTTGTAATGGCGAACATGTTTTTTTTTCCTCGGTACCCCCTTTGCTTCGCTGCATAGCAGTGAAAACGTTCAGGGAACACTTTATTGCTATTTTGCATTCCTCACAACTGCCATATCCCCAAAACAAAACTTGTTAAGGATTTCCCATCAAGCTTTTCCGCTGTGTGAAGTCGTGATACTAAATGCTAAGCTCTTTCGCCAAGTTAATTCCACCCTGTATTTTCCTTTGGCGAAAATTTTTAAATGCTTAATGCAGTCGGGCAAAATCTCAAAATACTGGAAAGACGCGCGTAATTCCGTCTTTAACGCATCTGATCCACATAACTACAGGCCAATATCCTTTGCACGTGCACCTTGTACGATTATAGAACGAATCGTTAGAAAGGAACTTCTAAGTTCATCAAAGCCAACATCAAAGCCAAAGCCATTGACTCTGCAGGGCTCCAAACATAAATAATGTACACAAATGCAAACTCCTGTGGTAACAATATCTAGAAACCTTGGCATACCGCTCAATTTACAAACCAGATGTGTTCGCAATCATCGAAACGTGGTTCGTTCCACAGTATCCTGGTTTTAATTTATTAGCAAGAAATGATAAACGTGATCATTACGACGGTGGCACTGCAATATTTGTCAAATTCTCCATTCTAGCATACAACTTAACTCTTGATACAGAATTTGAAAGTGCATCTTGTATACAGGTAAAAAATGGAGCAAATTTCTCTCTCTGCGTTGCTTATCGTTCACCAAATTCCCTACCAGAAAACAACAATAAACTAATTGACCTACTCAAGAACAAAATGCCAACTAAACATATCGTTCTACTTGGAGACTTTAATTTTTGGGATATTGATGGCAAAGACTAACCGCTAATTCAGAGGCCACTCCCTTTCTCGAAACAACGCTTGAGTTGAATTTGGTGCAACTAGTCAGGAATCCTACTACGGGAAACTCCATGCTGGACTTGGTTTTTTTCTCTGAGCCTGAACATATGAAATCTATTGAGCATGTCGGGAAAATAGCTAAGAGTGATCACGATGTGTTATTAAATAATACAATACTTAACGACAAAACCCCTGCAAAAAAGCAGATTCGATATCGTTTCACAGATCAAAATTTTCCCTATGAAATAATACAAATTTGCCCATTGAAGACACATGGAATGCATTTTCTACACAGGTTGGCATTTTTCTAAATAAATCAATTTATTTAAAAACATTTTCACCAATCCAAAATTCAAAATGGTTAGCCACTTCCACACGTAAACTGCTTAAAAAACGAAATAAATGATGGGCTAAATATCGCACTACAAAGAAACTCGTGAGAATGTTTCACACGAACGAAAACAACAAATTAGGTCAGACAAATTAAAACATGAAGAAAATTTGGCATCCACGTCCAAAGATAAAGTAAAGCATTTTTCCAACATGTGAAGACCTGTAAAAAAAAATAGAGCTAGTATAGGATCACTTGTCGATCATGATAATAATTTAATTTCTGATTATAACAGTATGGCAGATCTACTAAGCCATACCTTTCAAAAATTTTTTCAGAGATGTCTAATTGCTGTGGTATCCTTCCCCCTATTAATCAGGCCCCCGTTTGTATACCGCTCCTTGTCTTTACACAACAAAATGTTACCTCTGCCTTATCACGCTTAAATGCACTCAAGGCAATCGGGCGTGATGAAATTCCTACTTCCTTTTTGATGAAATATGATCAGTGTTTAATTCCGATTCTGGTAAAGCTCTTAAATACATTTTTACAAGAAGGTTTTGTTCCAACACAATGGAAGCATGCAACAATAACGCCGATTTTTAAAAGAGGTTCAAGCTGTAGTTCAGAAAATTACCGTCCGATAAGCGTTACATCCCAATTAGGAATAATGTTTGAAAACATACTCTACCAACATATTTTTGAATTTGAGTACTCTCAGGGATTACTAAATTCAAATCAATATGGTTTTCGTCATGGCTACTCTACAGTTAAAAATTTATTGTCATTTTTATGCCGATGTCTGGATAAACCTCGACTCTGGCACACATGTGGACATTCTTTACATGGACATTATTAAAGCTTTTGATCAGGTCCCTCATGACCTCTTAATTCATAAACTACAGTCCGTTGGTATAAAAGGGCCAATCCTCAAGTGGATTAAAAACTGGATTACTAATCGAACACAAGCTGTGGTTATCAGTGGTCACCACTCAAGTCCTGAACCTGTTAAAAGCGGCACAATACAAGGATCGGTCCTAGGGCCATTATTATTCTTACTTTACTTCAACGATTTTGGTTCAGATGCCCAAAATGAATTGAATAAATTTGTGGATGATTCTAAGATTAAAACTAAAATCTCTTCACGTTCAGTTTCTGCAGTCTTCCAACAAGATTTAAATTCACTGTATACTTGATCACAACTATGGTGTTTGCAAATTCACCCCCTAAAGTCGCAAATCATGCATCTAGGACCTAAAAATCCTCAGTTGAATTATTATTGGGGATATGAAATTCTGGGAACAGCTTCCCAGGTTTCCGACCTGGGAATTTCTGTCAATACTAATCTCAATTTTTCAAACCATATTTCTTCCATAATACAAAAGGCAAATTCCCTATCTATTCTGATAAGCAGAACTATGAAATCCAGAGACCAGCTATCTTTTTTAAACTTTTTGTGAACATCGTTAGACCAACAATCGAGTATGCGGTAGATTTTTGGTGCCCTTTTTTAAAGAAGGATTTTGTGGCAATTGAAATGGTGCAGCGTCGCTTTACAAAGAGAGTCCATGGTCTGAGTTACCTATCATATAAGCAAAGACTTAGTTCCCTTAACTCCATACGGTGGCGATACCTAGCAACTAGGGGTAACCCTTACAAACTCGAATTCCAACAACATTCCCATGAATGGGCCCTCCATACTTTTTTCCTCGTGTCATATCTCTGTGGAATAGTCTTCCTGAATCAGTAGTTTCAGCGCTTTCAGTAAACAGTATTAAAAATAGTTTCAACACTCACATAGAAGCAACAAATCCAGATCTGGTGTACTTCTTTTTATAACTATGTTAGCACGCAAGCAATAGGGGATGACACAGGAAGACGGAAAACCAAGACAGGAAACAAAACAAAAGTGAGAAAATAAAACAAATTTTGGAAAATAGAATTGGTGAATTGTATTGAATGTAGAGGAAGGCAAGAAAGTAATGGTAAATTAAATTGTGTATAAATTGAATTTTCTAAAATGTGATTGGTAGGATTCTGAACATTGAATTTGAATGCCGAATTTGTATTATAGGGAAACGTCCGCATGTATTGATAATATTCTGTAGCCTACACACCAAATTGTAAAATAGCGTGTAGGCTAGTTATTTTGGTATAGATGTTTACAGTTGTGCTGTTGTACAAGTTTTTGTTAACCGGAACCGAAGTTGTGTATATTTATGTGTTTAAATTTGTCATAAAATGACTATTTAGGCACGTTGACTAATAAAGTTAAAGTTAGGTTTCTTAAGTAACAAGACGTAATCTTGTACAATTAGTTCGTTTTTTTTTGCCTGAATGCTCAACAATACTACAGCTGCTAGATGTACTGAACGACTGGACGAGGGTTACCCAATTGACGTAATTCTATTTCATTTTGAGAAAGCAGTTGACTCTAGCTGTTGACCACCACAAATTACTATTTAAGCTAAAAACAGTAATATGTAGCCAATGTGTCACAGTTGAGGAATTGGTATCTGATAGTGCTGCTGTTGAAAGTGGCATTCGACAGGGGTCAATTTTAGGTCCATTATTATTCACCATTTCAGGGGTTAAAGTGTGTTTTTCAAAAAATTATGAATTGAGTAGGAAAATTTCTCCCCAAAGTATGAACAAAGTAGGAGCTATACCTGGTTTGTCTGTTTGATTAAAATGTAAGACATCATCACTAAATAGTTCAATACCAATACCGACTTGACATGAAAACTGTTGACAACATTAATAAAGAGAAAAAAACTAGACCAAAGGTAAACCATGAGTGTAACGTATTAGTACTACATTACTAAAGTTACACTAAGTCTGCCTTAATGGCAACACATACCACACAGATGACCCACACTCAGGTGTTTAGGACATACGAATGGCACTGAACAAACACGTTCAGCACCTTTATATACATTAAACAACAAGTGACATAGGTACGACACATTACATGATATCATGGTGTCAAAGTCATGACTAAATGGTAAACGACAGTCACCAAACTCACCTGCCTAAAGAAAATTTTGAAAGTTATATACAGGTCAAATTCCATTACAACGAAGTTCGTGGGGGTGCCCAAAAAATTTCGTTGTATTGAAATTTCGTTATATCGAACCCCCCCCCCCCCCAAGAAAAAAATTGAAATTTTTTTTTTCAATTCTGGAAAATATTCTTTAAAATTATAGGATTGCTGGACTTACTAATAATCTATTATTGAGCAGAAATACAATATTACTATTGTTTATTCTTAAAAAAATTAGTTTGGTAATGTAAGAGGACATTGGTAAGCCTACTAGCACAAATGAAAAATGGGTAGGCATAGGCTACATCTTACAACTGCATAAAATCTGTGATTTTTCGTTGCACATAGTTTTGGGTAGCACTCGTCAACACAAACTCCTCAACACTATTTAAATTAACAAAAACAGATTCGGGTGTGTTTTTGCGAGATGCGAGGAACTGACGAAGTCTTTCCACACTTGAAACAGCTTCAGACAATGAAATGGTCGGTTCAGGTTCTGGTTCTTCCTCATCGTCTTCACTGTCTACTTCATTTTCGTTAGGAATTGCCTGACCGACAACACTTTCGATTATTTCGTGGTCAGTTAGTTCGTTAGCTACCAACAAATCCTCATCGGCGTCGACAAAATCATTAAAGGTCACAGTGTTTGGAACGCCTGTAGCAACGGCAACAGCATCCCATATTTCCGCAATGCCGGCAGCATCGTTTGTTTCGATTGCTTCCTCCTGCTCTCCATCAGCTGATCCTTCGACTGTGGAAACGATTCCAGTTTTTTTCCAACACTTTACTATAGTCGATTGCTTAACGGACCACCAAGCTCCAACAATCACATCCAGTGCTTGTTTGACATCGATTGTTTCTTTCTCTTTGTGATTGTCAATGTTTATTAGGATCCGCTTTAACAATCTGGTTCGGTAATGACACTTCGTGGAACGAATTATACCCTGGTCTAGTGGCTGTAAAATAGCTGTACAGTTCGGCGGCAGAAATTCAACCC